>JAKCPI010019780.1:0-60523 GCA_023213315.1 Euborellia annulipes | reverse complement strand
TTTGGATTCTATTATTAAATATAATTTTAAAGTAGTTGTTGCTCTTCTTTGAGGCTTGTATTGAAATTTTTATGAAAAAATATGACGGTCACTTCAGATTGTCTTAAATAAAAATAAAAATTTTGTTTCATAAAAGCTTTTTAGTAGGTTTATATGCACTTAAATATAGACTATATATTATAATGTATTTATTTCTTAATTGTTTTATTTTAATTTTCATTGCACGTCATCTCGCTCAGCAATTAACCGAAATGAAACGCTCATTAACGTTAATTATTCTACCTTACTTTCATTTCTCTAATCTAAGAATAGAAGATTAATTCTTACTTTTTTTTTTTAAATTTATTTCTGATATTTTATCTTTAGACTTTTTTATTACTCCCCATTTATCAATTGGGGCCAAAATAGTATTTTGGTTTAAAAATAAGAATTTTGTTATTTTTTTTTTTAAAACTTTGATATAAATCTAAATGGAGTGTCCGATAAAAACTCTGGAATTAATCCTTTTTTCCCTATAGATAATAATCTCTTGAATCCCGTTTTTTAATCTATATTTAAAAAATCCCATAATCCCATCACCATTATAGAGTTGCTTATTGCCTTTAATCAAATCATAAAAATTTTAAAACCTTTTTTTTAAATATATTTATATATGTTTGAATATTTTATATACTAGGATTGAAAATCGAATTGGGGTGAAAGATAAAAAGAACATATATAAACGAAGTTTGTGAAATCCAAATTTAGAATCATGAAAAATTAAATAGTAAAATTTTCAGTTATCTTTGATAAGAGTTAATGGATAGATAGTTTTAGATAAAAAAAAATAGAATATATTTTTTTTTGTAATACCGAATACTAAGTAAATTTTAAATAAATAAAATTCATTTGTTTTCTATCAGACTTCAAAGATTTTTTTAATCTGATTAAATGACTTTTAGCAGAGGAAAAAATTGTAAAAGGAAAAAAAATTTGCAATTTTTGCCATTTGGTATCCAAATGGCTTAAATAAAATCATTGGACTGCCTAAGATCCGAACCCGCGACTTTTGCTATACTAGGTTAGCACGCTAACCCCTATACACCAAGCCCAAATAAATTTTTTTTTTATAAGGTGGTTCTCGAAAAATGGTTAAAATTATTAAAAAGTTTGAGAAACGCTGATTGAAAAATAAAAATCACATTTAGTAAATTTTCCATCTCTATTTTTTCTCATCATGCCATGTAAAGGTTATGTAAAATGATTTCAACACGTTTTTAGGTTCTTGAGTCTAAAAAAAGTGGATCTGAAAATGAATGTTGTCGGTCTATGTTAATAAATTAAGACAAAAACTCTCGTATTTCAAAATTTTTATTTAGAGTATAATAAAATGTAGGCCTGTCGCTCGGTTAAATCTGTCATCTGTAGCAATTAGCTTCTCCTATAATTGTTTTAATCAAAACAAAAATGACGTGAGACACTTTAAAATTATTTTTTAGCTCTCACTGTATGTAGTACTAAGGGAGGAGCTTATGCAGAAATTCCTGTATCCGTACGCATAAAATTACGGCCTGAACTAAAGGTCGTAGAAAAATAATAATTACGATTAATCAGTAGCTAAATAAAATTTAATTTTAAAAAATTTTTAACCCCTAATTGAATTTTAGAATGAGAAACGAGAATAATCTCTGTTCAGGGAATTAAATAAGTTTGTCCCTAAACAGTCTTCTAGAAAAATCTTAAGTACTGACTTACTAATATAGAATTCGAAAATATCCTAAATTTTCAATTTATCTGATTATAAACACTAAATTCCCTACTATACGATTTTCTATTAAACATTCAATATATATTTTTTTTTTTACTTTCTCTTACCTATGTATATATGTAATATATATATAGAGAGAAAGTATTGGATTCATGTCAAAAATTCGATGTCGAGATTTTGATGGATCTTCACGTTTTGAGGTCCCCTGAATCCAAAAAAGTGGTTTTCGCGACATGGTCTGTCTGTGTGTGGGTGGGTGTGTGTGTGTGTGTGTGGGTGTGTGTGTGTGTGTGTGTTCAATTTTAAGCATGAAGGAATTGAGCTAGGAGGTTGAAATTTTATATTTAAGTTAAACACCCCCGGGACCGGAAAAATAAGCTTTTAATCAAAATCGGCCAAAGAGTACTAGTACTTTACTGATGTACTTTTTCAGTTTTTTTCGATTTTCTCAAAATTTGCTCCAACGATTTTTTTTTAAAATTCAAAAATCAATTATTTTTTAGATGCTCTTTAAAATGTATATTCTCATTTTGCAATTGAAATCTTCTGAAGACCACTTTACTCTTGTATTTCATAGGGAAGATAGGAGAAATGGTTGCCATGGTAACAAAATATAAATATTTTCCCATACTTATAAATTTTACATCTGAATTCATATGTTCTGTACTATCGGGAACTAAATATATATCGACACAAAAAATCTGGTGTGACAAGCACAGAACACAACTTTCGATTACCGAAGGTAAGAGAAAGTTGTGTGCTGTGCGCCAGTCACACCAGATTTTTTAATATTCAAATTCTTTATCTTAAAAAGGTCATATGTGTTTTATTATTTTTCAACACCTTCATAGGCCTCGATAATTCAAAAGCGCTTTACAATATTCTGAATATAAAATTAATAACATACACTTCTAAATAATAATGACGTTTCTGTCCTAATTTCAAAGAAATATATCGCTTATTAAGTAGTCATAGGTAAAGTGAATTATCCGGTTTATGAAATATAGGTTCAACCTTTATAAAAGATTATTATATTCTCTTGTTGTTTTTTTATCAATTTAAAATGTAAAATAATTATTATATTGAGCCATTATCTCGATGTTTATTCAAATAGAGCAGAGGCCGTTTCTGTAGTTGGTGCTTAAAAGTCATTCATCCGGAAATCAATCATGCTTAATCTTGCTTAACATCCGCAATACTAATGGCCTCATTCTTCCACTTGGGCCAAGGTCTTCTGTTTACATTCATTAATAAAATCTTATTATTGTTTATCTTAAAGTTTAGAGCATGTTTTTCAAGTAACCGTAGCGTCAACAGGGATTAATTTTTACTTTCTCATACCCTATATTTTTTGGGGGGGGGGTGAGGGAAATTTTTTTAAATAATTTTTTTTTTAAAATTAATTTTTTTTTTTAATTTTATATATTTTTTTTTTGATATTATATTTTTTTTGTTTTACGAAAGAAATCCTCCTGATGAAAAATTTGTTGTGGAGGGTGTGTGTCTGCATATATATATATGTTTTGGGGGGGTAGGGGGGGGGGGGGGGGGGGGGCCCCCCCCCCCCCCCTTATATACCCCCCCCCTATATATAAAATATATATAGAGAGAAAGTATTGCGATCATGTCAAAAATTCGATGCCGAGATTTTGATGGATTATGAGATCCTCTGAGTTCAAAAAAGTGGGTCCCGCAAATTGGTCTGTATGTGTGTGTGTCTGTCTGTGAACCAAATATCTCAGGAACGAAAAGATCTAGGAAGTTGAAATTTTATATTTGAGTTAGACTCCCTCCCAAAGCGTTAAAATAAGCTCTTGAACAAAATCGGCCAAAAAATGGGCCTACTAGTACTTTACTTATGTACTTTTTTAGTTTTTTGTGATTTTCTCAAAATTCGCTTCAACGATTTTGATTAAAATTCATAAATCAACAATTTTTTTAATGCTCTTTAAAAAGTATATCCGTGAAATGTTTCGTGAAAATTGTTTGAAGTACACTTTACTGATGTGGAAATATTAGTAGTAGCTCAGCGCCATCTATGTACAGTGAGGGACAATATTAAGTCGCACCCATGCGTTTTCTGCTTGTGATTATTTCATTGTTTTTAAAAAAAATATTATATATTTTTTAATGGAAACTTTCATGGTTCTAACCTAGAAAATTTCCATTAAAGATTTTTATAAAAACACTGAAATAATCACAAGTAGAAAACACATGGGTGGGTCCTGATATTGAACCTCACTGTACCGCGTGATCTGGTTTCGCCCTTAGGTGCTAATGGGCAACTAAATATATCTCGACACAAAAAATTGAGTGGGACAAGCAACTCTTGCCGAAGGGTAAGAGAAAGTTGTGTGCTTTACCAGTCACCCCTTCGATGACGAAAAAGACCTTAAATGAAATAAAAAAAATAAATAAATAATAATCGGATGATCAGGTTTAAATAGTCAAATAAGCCATTCTTTATATCGGAAGATGGTTAAATTATTGAAAGTCGGGAAAAAAATGAATTGTGAGAAACTAAAATAATTTTTACTTTCTCGTACCCTATATATGAAATATATAGAGAGAGAAAGTATTGGTTTCATGTCAAAAATTCGATGTCGAGATTTTGATGGATCTTCACGTTTTGAGGTCCCCTGAATCCAAAAAAGTGGTTTTCGCGACATGGTCTGTCTGTCTGTCTGTCTGTGTGTGTGTGTGTGTGTGTGTGTTCAATTTTAAGCATGAAGGAATTGAGCTAGAAGGCTGAAATTTTATATTTAAGTTAAACACCCCCCGGGACCGACAAAATAAGCTTTTAATCAAAATCGGCCAAAAAGTACTAGTACTTTACTGATGTACTTTTTCAGTTTTTTTCGATTTTCTCAAAATTCGCTCTAACGATTTTGATTAAAATTCAAAAATCAATTATTTTTTAGATGCTCTTTCAAATGTATATTCTCGTTTTACCCTCAAAATTGTTTGAAGCACACTTTACTCTTGTGCTTCATAGGAAAGATAGGAGAAATAAATGGAGGAGAAAGCCATGGTAACCGAATTTAAATCTTTTTCTTTTTATTAGATTAAAAATCAATTATTATTTAAACGCCCATTTTTTTTTTCGGAGAAAACATATCTCTCTCTCTCACAAAACTATCTTCTCTCTTTCAACGCGTTTTAATTTTTTCTACCTTATCTTCGCATTTGACCAATGTTAATTTCCTATAGGGATTTGTATGTTAATTTCGATTCAAAAGGGGGTCCCCTTTGGAACTTTTTACGCATTTAAAATTTTTTTTTCCAATTCTTATGAAATTTTGTATTTATTTACGAATCTATATTGTGTATAAAATGTCCAAATATGAGATTAAAATTTTGAAAAATAACCATTTCAAGCAATCAACATTTAAAATGCAAGTTTGAAACTAAGGTGCTATGGAAAACTAAATATATCTCGACACAAAAAATCTGGTGTGACCAGCACAGTGCACAACTTTCTCTTACCGAAGGGTAAGAGAAAGTTGTGTGCTGTGCGCCAGTCACACCAGATTTTTTCCCTCGATTTTTGTCAAAGCAACTTGAGCAAAAATTTTGCTTACATATAATTATAAAATTATTATTATTATTTTTTTTTTTTTTTACAAAAGAAGATGATAAACATACAGTCAGCATTTCCTTTTTTTATTTATTTATCTACTACTCAAGTGCGTAAGCAATACTTATCATTTTCAATCTTATCTATTTCCTTCCTTGCAGTTTTTTGGCAACTGAGATTATATTCAATAATATATAATTTTTTTTTTTTTTTTTTTTTGCACTTGTTTCTTAATAGTTTAACACTTTTCTCGGCATTGATGCAGGTCATGTCGCTTTTATAATTGCTATCCATATCAAAATAAATTAGTTACAGTATATTAAAAGTTTATATACATTCTATACAGGCTCTGAGACATTAATGAACTTCAAAGTTCAAGGATGTAACAACCAATATTCTTTTTCTATATTTAGTTAGAAGCATCCTTTACTAAATAGTAAAATTAATATTAGTTACAATGTGGATCCTTTGAGTAGGGCTGGACGGTAATGGATTTTCATTACCGACCTCGATAATGAAAAAAAACCCGGTTTTTCTCGAAAGTCGGTAAAAATTTTTTACCGCCCGCGGAACCAAAGTTTGCCGCCGCGGAACATTTGAGCCAATTTTTTGCCGAAACATTTTTTTTTCCCCGCGGAACCAAAATTTTTCCCCGCCCGGAAAAATATTTTACCTTTTTTTAGAGAGCCAATTTTTGCCGAAACATTTTTTTCCCCCGCGGTATGGCAATTTTTTGCCGAAACATTTTTTTCCCCCCCCCCGCGAAACCAAAATTTTTCCCCGGCCGGAAAAATATTTTACCTTTTTTTAGAGAGCCAATTTTTGCCGAAACATTTTTTTTCCACACGGAATGTCAATTTTTTTTGCCGAAACATTTTTCCCCTTCCGCGGAACCAAAGTTTTTCCCAGGGCGAAAAAATATTTTACCTTTTTTTTTAGAGAGCCAATTTTTTGCCGAAACATTTTTTTTTTCTCGCGGTACCAAAATTTTTTACCGCCCGAAAAAATAGGTTTTTACCGACTTTCGAAAAAAAAACCGGTTTTTATCGAATTAGAGGTTCGTTACCGCGTTTTCGGTAAAAAATTTTTACCGGTTTACCGTCCAGCCCTACCTTTGAGTATGAAAAAAAGTGAACAAATGACAAAAAAATTTTAAACTTTTGCCATTAAGATTTTCATCGAATCATTTATTTAATTGTAATAAATTTTCTCTCCATCCAAAAAGGGCATTAAAAAATGATCTTTTATATTATTTTATAATTTGGCCTACCCGCGGGCCTCCTTGAAGATTTTTGCGGCCCTCTTTTTTTTTACAAAATATATTTATTTTATAATGGATGGGCATTATTTCAAATACTAGATTGAAATATAGTACAATAGAACCTCGCTTAACGAGCACCTCTCATAACGAGTAATTCGCATAACCAGCAAAAAAAATTGTAAAAGAATGACTACCTTAAGATACACGTCTCGGGGTGCTAATTTTGGGACTTTCCAGCGGCCACAATTTTGAAGCTATCGACCTCAAATTTTTTTAAAATTAAAGCTATTTAAAATATCTACAAATTATAGAAGCCCTTTTTTTTTATTTTCGAAAAAATAATTTTTTTTTTAGATTAATCGCATTAAATAAAAGATATTTTTAAAAAAATCGCTCTATATCTTATAGAAAATTAAATTAGTAATCATTGTGTTAAAAAATAATTAATTTTTTACCCTTAATTAATTAGCTGGAATCTTTAAAATGAAATAAATCTCTTGTATTCCTATGGGAAAAACTAACGCCATCTTTTGCCGCCTCGAGTAACTAGATAGTCAATCGTCTTCTAACGGCTTTTCGAGACGCGCACCTTAACGAACTTACGTTATTCGCATAACAAATACAAAACACTCGTCAAAATATAAGTATGTCCAATTAGTTTATAAATTGATTATAAGTATAGAATGTGCCTTTACCGTAAGTAAGAAAAAATTGTGTGCTGTACGAACAGTCACACCAGATTACCACCCCCGAGAAACTCCTCTGAATCCACTTTTGACAAATTCATAATTAAAAGAATAGAAATAAAATTAATAATCATTCCCTTTGGTCAAAATAAAAATTTTAATAATAATTATTACGTATTTGAAATCTACAAGGAAAAGTAAAATTTATTTTATATCTCCCCAAAGGAGAATTAGAATTGTCTCCCTCTTTCGGTCTTATTCCCTCTTTCTCTCATTCCTTTATTATACCAAATTTCCCTCTTTAATCTAAATTAAAACAAGCCATTTTCACCCTCACGTACATTCTTTCTATTTCTTTCCACCCACAAATCATCAACATAATTCATCTGGGTCTAATATCTTTCCAGTTGAGAATAATTAATTCCGACCTGCATAATAATAAACAGCACCCCCCCACTCTCTTTCCACTCCCTAAGTTTGGCTTGCTGTTTTATCCTATTCTAGCTCAAATTATACCCTGAGATATAGAACCCCCGGCATCGTAAAATAGAATTTATTAAACTCGATCGTACAAAGACTTCATATAGAAGCGATTTTATATTTTAACAAGTCAAAATCTTAATGTTATGTTTAGAAGATTTATAATCATTAAATTTCTATTTTCTTTAAGCGGGGAAGATCTATTTTAGATGACATTTATTTCATATTCTGGTTATTTATTTTATTTTACGACTATGAGTCTAATTTAAATTTTAATCAAATGCTTTATATCTTTACTATTTTATAGTAGTCGGTTTGGGAATTCCAAAAAATGTAACGGCTATATTAAAGGGTGGCCTCGGATAAGATTTTATATACATCAAAGAGTGGAATGCAGTCTCCTATCAAGGCGCGCAGACTGTGGAGATGATTGTGGTGGGGGGAGGGCCTGTGTTCAGCCTGTAGGTCTTTCGCACAAATTTGCAAAAAGAGCACCGCACTGGTATATACACAATACCATTTAATTTAATTAAATTATAATCTAATTATAGATAAATAAATAACACAAGGTTAAGTTTCAAACGGATTTATTTTACCTAAAATTAACCTTGTGATGCAAATAACACCGGCAAAACTTAACCTTGTGTATTGTTTATTCATCTATAGTTAGATGATAATTTAATCAAATTAAGAATGTTTCGCCCCCGAGTTTGGCGTAGTATGTAGCGTGCCTACCTCCTATACCAAACGTCGCGGGTTCGGACCCAGGCAGTCCGAAGATTTTATTTAAGCCATTTGGATACCAGATGGCTTAAATAGAAATGCCTGAACGCCAAATACATTTATTAATTACAACGGTTATCGTATAAAGTCTTAAATGGCCAGAGTTGCCGAAAAGACTGTGTGAATGTGAGTGTGAATGAGAAAAAAAGTGTGAATGTTTTTTTATGAAAAAAAAAAAAAAAGAATGTTTCAACTAGTGTAACGGTGAATTCTTTGGATTGTATACCATTTAACTAATAATTTCCGTAAAAGATTAATCTAAATAAAATAAAAAATAATCCCTCCCTTCTCCATTTTAAATTATTATTATTTATTGCAAATTAATTAATTTGCTAATAGACTGTTAATCAGCAAATGAGGATTAAAAAAAGTAATAAAATTAAGGTAAAGTTTATAATGATGTGTGGTTTTTACTTTTTTTTTTTTATTTATTTAAAAAAGTGCGATCATAAAAAATAATTGCATCTCTTAATAAATATAAGTTATATTCAAAGCAAGAATTAAAAAAAAAAAATTACTTTTTCTTTTAAAGTTTCTAATTTGAATAAATTAGGACAGTGTTTTCCAAACTGGGAGGAGCGGACTAGTTTAGGGGGGGGGGGCGCAAATAGTAGCGAGCAATTTTCCAAATGATTCCTAAAGTTTTATAAAAAACTTAAATTTTATATAGAAAATTCATTTATCGACGAAGACGATGATGAATTTGGATTTACAAGAATTTAAAAAAGAAAAATAGATTGAATTATCTTGTGATACTTAATTAAAACGAAAATTTCCGACTAGAATCTCTGGTTAAATTTTGGCTAAATCTTCATACCGAATATAATAATACGTCAAACAAAGCTTTAAAAGTACTACTGCCTTTCGTAACTTCATATTTTTGATTTGATACATTTTGAACTGATAGACAAGCATATCTATCTCATTAAAATATTTTTACTTTCTCTTGCCTATGTATATATGTAATATATATATAGAGAGAAAGTATTGGATTCATGTCAAAAATTCGATGTCGAGATTTTGATGGATCTTCACGTTTTGAGGTCCCCTGAATCCAAAAAAGTGGTTTTCGCGACATGGTCTGTCTGTCTGTGTGTCTGTGTGTCCGTGTGTCTGTGTGTCTGTGTGTCTGTGTGTGTGTGTTCAATTTTAAGCATGAAGGAATTGAGCTATGAGGCTGAAATTTTATATTTAAGTTAAATACCTCCCGGGACCGAGAAAATAAGCTTTTAATCAAAATCGGCCAAAGAGTACTAGTACTTTATTGATGTACTTTTTCAGTTTTTTTCGATTTTCTCAAAATTCGCTCTAACGATTTTGATTAAAATTCAAAAATCAAATATTTTTTAGATGCTCTTTCAAATGTATATTCTCATTTTGCCCTCAAAATTGTTTGAAGCACACTTTACTCTTGTATTTCATAGGGAAGATAGGAGAAATGGTTGCCATGGTAACAAAATATAAATATTTTCCCATGTTTATAATTTTGACATCTTAAATTTCTAATATATTGGCGGAAACTAAATATATTTCGACACGAAAAATCTGGTGTGACAAGCACAGAACACAACTTTCGATTACCGAAGGTAAGAGAAAGTTGTGTGCTGTGCGCCAGTCACACCAGATTTTTTTTTTTTGTTTGCGCGTCTCGAAAAGCCGTTAGAAGACGATTGACTACCAAGTTACTCTATGCGGCAAGAGATGGCGTTAATTTTTCCCATAGGAATTCAAGGGATTTATTCCATTTCATTTGAAAGATTCCAGCTAATTAATTAAGGGTAAAAAATTAATTATTTTTTAACACAATGATTACTAATTTAATTATCTAGGATATAAGATATAGAGCGGATTTTTTAAAAATATCTTTTATTTAATGCGATTAATCTAAAAAAAAAAAATTTATTTTTTCGAAAATCAAAAAAAGGGCTTCTATAAGTTGTAGATATTTTAAATAGCTTTAATTTATAAAAAATTTGAGGTCGATAGCTTCAAATTTGTGGCCGCTGGAAACTCCCAAAATTAACACCCCGCGTACCTTAATAAATTTTTTATCAATAAAAATTTTTGGTTTTGTATTATTTTGTAAAATGGGACTGATGTACTTTTTTAGTTTTTTTTTTTTTTTTTTTTTTTCAAAATTCGCTCAAACGATTTTGATTAAAATTCAAAAATCAATTATTTTTTAGATATTCTTTAAAATGTATATTCTCATTTTGCTCTCAAAATTGTTTGAAGCACACTTTACTCTTGAACTACTTCATCGGTATAAATATTTTTCTCCTTATAAATTTTATATCTTGATTTCTAATATACCGGAGGAAACTAAACATATGTCGATACAAAAAATCTGTTGTGACAAGCACAGTACAAAACTTTGTCTTACCTAGGGTACGAGATAGTTGTGTGCTGTGCGACCATCACACCAAATTTTTCTTTCTACAAGGTATGAATTATTTTCACATCAATTTATTGAATAGAATTGTTCAACACCGAGCACAATTTCCCTACTCATCGCCGCCAATTCCAAATCATAATCATTTCCCATTATCTCATACAGATTATATCGCTGTCCCAACTCGATATAACACTTGGAGTGGGGGGAAATTCGCCAACTCGGCTTAGTACTTTTTTTTTTATCTTTTATAATAAAAATTAAATTGGATTTTATTTTTATCACTATTGATGATGGTTTCAATATAAATTTTTTTTTTTTTTTCCCTCTACCTAATCGGATTTGAGAATCGATCAGTATAGGTTTTAAACGTGATTTATGACTCTATATAGAATTTAATAATAGTTTATAAATAAGATTTAGGGAAATAAATAGGCCACCTGAAGTGTGAGTAATATTAATACTTTAATGTTATTATTATCTATAAGGCCCAATGCACACGGTGCAACTCAAAAGAAACTCGTTTGCAACATATATCGTCAACTAGTTTGTTTTCAGTTTGATTGTGTGTATTTGAATGGGACACTGCACACGGTGCAACTCTATGACAAAAGTTTGCAACGCGTTGGCGACGCAACATCTATGCAACTGACCGTGTCGACTTGAAAGCAACTTATGTTGCAAACTCAAATCGAACTGGCGGTAAAATACAAAATGTATTTATATAATTATTTATTAAATTCAAAACCCCGAAAGGGGATTTGAATTTAATATTACATACGTGATGTATATAGGCCTAATATCTTAAATATTATATATAGCCTATAAATATAATTGCTTATTTAAAAATTTATTTATTTAATAGCCTATTCTGATATTTTTCATCTTTTTTTTTTTATTAAATAATTTCCAAAAAAATCTAACCATAAACTAAATTAATTACATTTTAACAAATATATAATATTTCTATAATTTTCTCTGGAATTTGAAAAAATAAATTTAGTTTAATACCAGCCTTTGGGCCTTTGAAATGACTCTTTTAACATTGTTTTTCATTTGAATGATATTTTATTCTTCCCCGGAAATTTATTTCAAAATAAACTTAAGAAATCTAATTATAGTTATTTTAATAAATATTTTTACTAAATATTAAGTAAAAAATATTTCTTAATTAAATATTTTAAAAACTATATTTTATTAATTAAAAAAATATTTGAAATTCATTTGTCTTGACTACATATATTTCCTTCAATTTTTAATAAAAAATATTAGTTATTTCAATATTAATAATATTTTATATTATTATTACTTAAATAAACCCTTAAATTGCCAAAAATATCTTTATTAAGTAACCGAACAAACAGCTGATTGAAAACGTCGGCCATTTTGGGTGCAACTTGAGTTGCGTTCGTGTGCGGACCTCCATGCAATATCTGTTTGAAACGCGACTAGTTGACGATATATGTTTGCAATGAGTTTCTTTTCAGTTGCACCGTGTGCATTGGGCCTAATAAAATTAAATAAATAGACTGCGTCTAAATAGCCTCTGATGCCGGAAAAATGACCTTAAATATTTATTAAGTTTTACCTTTCACCTTTAATTATATAAGTTAATATTCTTTTATTATTTTTTTTTAAATTAAAAAATAAAACGCAAGAAATTTTTTGCATTATTAAAACCGCTATGTAATAAGCAGAACGTAATTCTTTAGTCTTTTGTCTATTTGGCGATAATCCGTAAAAATTTCCTCCCTTTTTTTTAATCGTTTTTTTTTTTTTTTTACATAAGTAGGTGTTATCACCTCTTCAGGAGTAGTAGGAGTATTACTATTATAGCCTATTATTCAGATAAAAAAATGATAATTATGAGTGGAATTAATCAAAATTAAATAGTGATTTATTAATATCAGATAAACCCTCTATTCTCTCTATTTTTTTTTATTTTATTTTTTTTTTAAATAAAAATTTAATCAAATTGAGAGCGAAATAGAATGATTTCTGAGGTCTAGTTGAAGTATTAGAGACCACAACACAATTTAAATTTTATTAAAATTAAGTTGTATAAAAAAAGAAAAACTAATTTAAAAAATTGATTTTTTTGTTAATATTGGTAGGACGCAATTCACACCCAATTAAGATTCCTCTCCAATTTCTATATAATTAAATTAAATGTAGTCTATTTTAAATAATAAATAAGTTCCGAGTTGATCCAGCTGATCTCGGTAGTATTTTTTATTTATTTTTTTATTTTTTTTGGGAAAAGAGGAAAAATCTAAAAAAGTACACTTTAAGGTATTTGTTCCCGAATTTTAAGAAACAGGACCTAGCGCAATAGTATATAGACTATATTATTATTTTACAGAGTCATTATTCCCCCCCCCCCCCCCCTTCTACTCGTTATCAAACTTGGGGTCAGCCTGACATTGATAAAATCAAACATCTCCTTCATTCTGTCTCCAGTCACCAACCTCTCCATCCCTTCCCTTCTCATCTCGTTTCTCAACTTTTCACTCTATTTTTTCTTCTATAAAAATTAATTCCTCCGAAATATATATACAATCATCTGATGAAATAAATATTTCAAAATGAATAAATTAAAAATCTGGTGTGACTGGCGCACAGCACACAACTTTCTCTTACCTTCGGTAATCGAAAGTTGTGTACTGTGCTTGTCACACCAGATTTTTTGTGTCGACATGTATTTAGTTTCCGACAGTAGGGTACAATTTTTTTTTTTTTTTTTTTTTTTTTTTAACCCTTTTTGGCTACAGAGGCCATTTAGGGGTTATTTCTTTATTAGTATACTTTTTAAATTACAAGTACCGATGGCTACCGGGGGGCGTTCCACACGCTGATTGCTCGGGGTCACCAATCCCGAACTTTCGCCGCGCTCGGCATCACTTAACCGCAACGATTGTGGTGACTGTTGCTCTTCTCCGTTGCCAGGCCCTCCGGCTAGGGTACAATTGAATTCAAGATGTAAAATTTATAAGTATGGGAAAATATTTATATTTTGATACCATGGCAACCATTTCTCCTATCTTTTCTATGGAGTACAAGAGTAAAGTGGTCTTCAGAAGATTTCAATCACAAAATGAGAATATACATTTTATAGAGAATCTAAAAAATAATTGATTTTTGAATTTTAAAAAAAATCGTTGGAGCAAATTTTGAGAAAATCGAAAAAAACTGAAAAAGTGAATCAGTAAAGTGCTAGTACTTTTTGGTCGATTTTGTTCAAAAGCTTCGTGTCACGTCCCATGGGGGTGCCTAACTTAAATATAAAATTTCAACTTCCTAGCTCTTTTCGTTCTTGAGATATTTTGTTCACAGACACACAGACAGACCATGTCGCGAAAACCACTTTTTTGGATTCAGGGGACCTCAAAACGTGAAGATCCATCAAAATCTCGACATCGAATTTTTGACATGAATCCAATACTTTCTCTCTCTATATATATTAACATATATATAGAGGTAAGAGAAAGTAAAAAAAAAATTATTATATAGGCCTAGATGATTTGCTCATATTAAAGTCAAATAGACTTTATTAAAAAGATATTTTATAAATAATAAAAAATGATAATTTTAATTTTTTTTATTTGTTTAGTCTTTTTCGGCACCTGAGGCCATTTAGCCCCCGTCCCCATTTATTTCAATTGATTGGTATCCAATTCAATTGAAATAAATTTCTCGCCTGGGAAGGATGCGAATCCTTGACTCTTGGCACTAGAAGCTAAAGCTCTATAGAAGCCCTTTTTTTGATTTTCGAAAAAAAAAATTTTTTTAGATTAATATCTCGTTAAATAAATATATTTTAAAAAAAGGAGCTCTATAAGTTGTAGATAATTAAATTAGTAATCATTGTGTTAAAGATTAATTAATTTTTTGCCTTTAATTAATTAGCTGGAAACTCTAGAATGAAATGGAATGAATCCCTTATATTCCTATGGGGAAAACTAACGCCATCTCTTGTCGCCTCGAGTAACTCGGTAGTCTATCGTGTTCTAACCGTTTTACGAGACGCGCACCTTAATATTTGAAAAAATTCGTAAAAAATAAATTATTTGAACAGTATCAAATTAAAAGGCCAATAAAAATGGACTAACTGAATCACGAGATGATTTGCTCATATTAAAGTAAAATAGACTTTATTAAAAGATATTTTATAAATAATAAAAAATAATTATTTTAATTTTCGGCACTTGAGACCATTTAGACTAGACTCCGCCCCTATTTATTTCAATTGATTGGTATCCAATTCAATTGAAATAAATTTCTAGCCTAGGACGGGATATGAATTCTTGACTCTTGGACCAGAAGCTAATGCTCTACTTCTGAACCATATTAATAAACAATTAATCAATTTCATTTAAAATTGGTCCAGAGTATTACCCCAATTTTCTTAAAGACGAGACCTTGTGTTGTGTATACCTGAAATAGTAGGCCTACGGGTATATACAAGATTTAATATTTAAAAAAATTGTCTATACTAACTTTTCATTTCACGTTGTGATTTTTATCTGTTCTCCTTATATATAGTTTTCCATAATATATGCAGCGATGAGGGGCCGGGGAGATGGTTTGCAAAAAAAAATGACAGTTGGTTGGAAAGTAAGCATTGCATTCTTATGTCAAAAGATTTCGTCGTTTTAATTAAGCCCATCATCGTTTCCTCCCAAGTTTCCCCATTTGCTGTGCTTAAAACTTGAAGAAGTCGTAAGACTCTTTAAACATTCCAATTTTTTTATTTTATTTTTTTTCTTCCGAAAACCGAGAGTTGATTTTCGAGGTTGTAAAACATGCTTGAGAAATTTAACGACATTCTATTAAGGCCGTCTGTTCGATGATGATGATGATGATGGCGATGACGGGGGACGAGGGACCAAACACGAAGACATATTGTCACGATTAAGTCGACAGTGAAAAAATATTTTCAGAATATTGGTTTAATAAAGAACAACAATGTTTTCAAAGAAGAAAACAAGAGGAGATTAAGATCGTTCGTTCTTGTAGCTAAACTCTGAGATAAATAAGGGTAGAAGAGTAGAGTATTGGAATTGAAAAACAAACACTTTCTAAGAGATTATTTTCTTAGATATGGATCGTACGTTTAGAAAATAAATTCCTACTAAATTAAAATAAAAAATCATTTTTAAATATTTATTCATGGACGACGTATCGAGCTCAAAACGGAAGAGGGAGGGGGCAACTTTTCTAATATCCATTCTATTATTTTATTAAATGCCACAAGCTTACTTGAAATAGGGGAAGGCGTCATTCGTAGTTTTTATCTTCTCACAGATGGCATGAATTTTTCAGTTTGTTATTTTTTATATTTGTAACGGTGGCAAAAATAACTGGTGACCTAATGCCAACATTGTTTTTTAAATAAATAAATAAATATTTATATTTTTTGTTTTTTATTTTTATTTCAAGTTTGGAATGGGGAAGCAGCTGCCCTCTCTTGCCCTCTCCCCTAGGGATACGCCCATGTATTTATTTATTTATTTTTTTAAGTAACTATCAGAGCGCTGATTGGCTAGAGTTAAAGTAAGTGGAGCGGGAAATTTAAAATTTAAGTCAAAGAGGGAAATTTGAAACTGGAAAATTGCAAAATTTCCAAACAGTGAGCAAGAATAAATTTGATGCATTTGCTCGCCTTCTTCGGGAGTCCAGGGGGCGTAACCAAAGGCGGGCTTTACCACTGGTTTTAAAATATTTTAGAATTTTTCAATTATCCAAAATTCACACTAATAAAAATATTTGACGATCTTCGAGAGAGATATAATCGATTATATCCTCGCCCAGACTATCATTAAAAATTCTGCAAGCAAATTAGTAATTATTCATTTTTTTTTTTTTTTCGAGTGCAAACTCTTAAATCTCTTATGAAAATTTAGAATATCAATTTTTTCATAATCTCGCACAACGGCTGGAGCTGTCTTTGTGATCTCCTGATGGAATTCATTAAACAGCTTCTTTTCTCTTCTTATCTCGCTTCTTTCATTTTAAACTAAATCAATTAGCTCTCCTCTCAATGGAAAAATGATAAGTGATTTTTTATATCTTTAATATAATTTATCAAAAAAAAAAAAATTAATTTTCTTAAAAGTTTTCTTCATTTCATACTGATTAAGAAAATTTTAAGAATGAATTATTATATTTTTTTTTATTAATTTCTGAGTTGAACTATTTATACCAGGGCTGGCCAACACTACCAACAATCATTTTAATTTCTACCTGTTTTACTAGCAACGTTTTAAAGGAATTTAGTATTTTAACAACCTTTGGAAAATTAATAGAGTAAATTATTGATAGAAATTTTTTTTTTTTGTCCGGGGCCTTGGAACAGAGTAGAACAGCTATCATAGTGATAAACCAATGCCTAGCATTGCGGAATCTCGAGTGGGAGCCCCAAAAAAATCAACGTGTGGAACGTCCCCCATCTTCGTCATACAATAAAAATAATAAAAAACACCATAAATGATTTTGACAGAGAATTACAAAAGATAAAATTATAAGTACTTATAGGCTAAATTAAGTTTTATTTTTATTTAAAGTCTTTTTCGGCATCGGAGACCATTTAGACCCTATTTATTTAAATCAAAAGTTGAAATTTAAAAATACTTGTATCATATTTTACCTGCGGAATCTCGAGTGGGAGACCCAGAGAAAATTCTTTTTTGCACACTTGCTTTCAAAAAGATTGGGCACCCCGGGTGTACGAACACAGTGATATTGTCTCTTTGTTAACTTTGAAAACCCAACCATTTAAATCGACGGAATTTGTTACATGGTTCTTATACTAAAATTATAGATCTATATTAACTTTTGGAATAACTTCACTTTTATCTAACACGTCTATGAAAAAAAAAACGACATATAATAAATTTCATTTTTAAACAGTCAAAAAATATATAGACCTACTACACATCAGAAAGCTTTCGATTACTGACGATTATTAATATAAATAATTTTTCTTTAAAAGGAAATTAATTTTGTCTTACTATTGGGTTGAAATTTATTGTATCATTGATTAGGAAGGTGTATTTTTTAATAAAGAAAGTCCCCCTTCTTCATTCACACAATTTTATATCTTAAACAGTTGAATTTATTACTCAACTAAAAATTGAAAGTACCCAAATTTTTCTATCATGACCTATATCTCTCAATTCCTTTGAAAATTTTGTTCATTTAAAATGCAACTTCTGTAATAAATAAAATATAAAATATAAAAAAATTATGCAAATTCATTTGAAAGTAACATTCACTTGAATCAAGTTACAATTACTCGGTGCAATTTGATTTTTTTTTTCATAATATTAAATGTTGCCAAAATAATAACTTATTGTATTTTATTAATTTATCAGATAGCTAGTTGAGAGAGTCAATAACATTGAATAAGTTATTGAATACTATTATTTTTTGCTTTTCATTTTTAAGTGATATTATTATTATTTGAAATTCCTATCGGGATTCCCGTATTTTTTACCCGAGGTGCTTTCATGCACGAGGACAAACACCTCAAACCCAATCGGCCTCCGGCCGTAGCCATCTACCGGAACCCCGTGAAGTTACATTATTTCCTATCTGTAACTCCTCCTCCTCCGTTCGTTTCTAGCTAATGAACTAATCCTTAATTCTGGTTCCTCCCGTTCAAGTGCTAATATTACGGAATTTAGGTTTACGTATTTATTAATAACCATGATTCATTCACAAACACATTAACATGGGCATTTAAAGAAATTTTTAGAATTTAGATTTTTTTTTAATCAATCAAATAGATTATTTTATGATTAATTAAAAAAAATATATTGGTAATAAATTTTTTCAGCCGTTTAAGTTGCTATGTCTAAAACTTTAGAATATATCCATATATCTAGAGGAAAATACATTGTCAAATTGTACAAAAAAATGAATTAAGAAAATCAGAAATAAAATATTATTATTATTATTAATATATCCCTATATTAAGATGCTTTCAACAGCCTTCTTCATCTGGGCCACCTATCCATGATAATCTTCTAACCAATAACCGCTTAAGCTACCATACTATTCTCTCGTAATCGTTACTTCATATTGCCTTACTACAGTATTTAAAAGTCTCAGGTCATGATTATAATATTTTTTAAAGTCTTCGGCATCTGAGGCCATATAGACTTTAAACGATAATTTGCGTATTTATTATTAACGATATAGCAACCCAGGTATACCGTATTTAAATTATTATATTAATAGAAAAACAAAAAAATAATAATTGCGAATGATCTAACAAGTAAGACTTTCCTATATCTACCCGAGTCGAAATCGAACGCCTGGTTTGAGTCTACAAAACCTCAGAATCTAATTGTTGTCTAAGTAGACTTAACAGAATCAAACTAGGATTTGAAAGCATGGTTTCTATGGAAATTTGATAGTCTGGTTTGGTTCTAACAAGTCTACTTATGTCCCTTTTTGACAGGCTTAGACTCAGACCAGGTATTCGAAATACTAGTTTAAGTCTACCAGATCTACTATTACGACCAGCAGTACTGAATGCTGGAATCCTAGTTTAGGCCTATAAATTCTCATTTAAAATTTGTTTATATACATATATACAGAGTGACAAAAAAGTTCTGATAATTTTGTTAGATTAGCAAAGAGGTATGCTTGTTTTTTGGCAATGAGAAAAATAACTTTTAGAGTGTTTTCTTCAAATATTTCGAAGACATTTAATAGCACTTCACCGCTGATGAAGAAGTCCTATTAAATGTCTTCAAATATTTGAAAACACTCTAAAAGTTATTTTTCTCATTGCCAAACAAGCATACCTCTTTGCTAATTTATACAACTTGGCACCCCACATTCGAAATTTTTACTTTCTCTTACATCTATATATGTTAATATATATAGAGAGAAAGTATTGGATTCATGTCAAAAATTCGATGTCGAGATTTTGATGGATCTTCACGTTTTGCTCTTCATTTCGCTACAATTAAATTCTTAAATAAAAAGGAAAATCAAATTAATCTTTAAATAAAATAATATTTTTTGTTTAAATATTAAAATTTTCTTTAATTTGAGAATAAGATAACATATATTTAAAAAATTTTAAAAATTCCAAATGCTCTTCGTGTCGATTTCATTATTTCTGGAGATTCATTACTGAAATTGTTTTAAAGAAAATATGGATGTAAAAATGAGTTTCCATCTCTAAAATAAATCACATTAATTTTTATCTTGACTGTATATGTAGGCCTATACCATTAGCTATCACGTGTGGAAAAATATTTTCTTTTCAGTAAGAACTTCATTTAGTTCTCTGGAAATGTGAAAAATATATAAATTAATTTTATAAATTTATAATCTTTTTTAATTTGTCTTCTTACCTTTCAAAATGACATGAATGGCCAATGTTCCTTGTATTCATTTATTAAAATTAAAGTGGCTTCTTCAGGCCAATGTGTTTTTACAACTAAAATTTATAATAAATATAATTGAAAAAATTAAATAGAATATAAGATTACATCTATATAAAAAAAATAAAAATAAAAATAACAGCTAACCTTATCATTTGTTTTGGCTTGTTTTTATAACGTTGACCCTTAAATAAATAAAAATAATTAAATAATTAATAATAATAAAGAAAATTAATGAAAAAAATGAAAATAAAACTTAAAACTTACTTCTTTTTTATCGATAATAAATCCAAATATCCAAGGAATGAAAGAAAATGAAAGGTGGTCATCTATTAAAGCTTTGGCGCTGAGATCGCACTGTTTTTTTATTTTTACCCGAGAGGATTAGAAGGTTCAAACCAGTACTTCCCGAGTCAAAATCGAACGCCTGGCTTGAACCTTTTAGTCCTCAATTGAAGACTGCAAGGTTCAAGCCAGGCGTTCAAGTACTGGTTTGAACCTTCTAATTCTCCTGGTAGGTTTAGTAGGCTTTAACCAAATTTTAATCCTATCAAATAACAAAGGAATTGAGGACTAAAAGGTTCAAACCAGGCGTTCAAGTACTGGTTTGAATCTTCTAATTCTCCTAGTAGAATCAGTAGGCTTTCACAAAATTGTAAATAAATAACATCCTATCAAATAACAAGGGAATTCAGGACTAAAAGGTTCAAACCAGGCGTTCGATTTCGACTCGGGTATGTTAAATAATTTAGAATTTTTTTTCTTTATAAATGGTAAAAAAAAAAATTAAAGATTTTTCAAGTCTCGCTATTCTTTTAGCCTTTTTTTCTCTTTCTCAATGTTATTCACATAGCCTCTTCTAATCAATGCGGTATTTTTCTGTTTCAGGTAGGAATTCATTTTCTCGCTCTTTTGTCTTCACTTCCTGTGAATTCTTCCACCGAGTAAGTTTTAAACATTTTATCTAATTAACTTAACATTTTCTATGCTTATTGTCCTTGGAGTCTTTTAAAGAAGTTAAAAACAATTCCATAAAAAATGTTCTCCATCCACCCACAATAGTTGTAGCGATTAATGAATTTTCTTTCTTGTTTTAAACACAAGACTAACTTTTAGAAATTTTTAATTATAATATTAAAACGTGGTGGCGTGAAGAAAAATTGAAAATCGATCTTTATTTTATTGAAATACTTAGAGAAAATTATCAGCCAAGTTGGAAGCAGAAAACTTTTCTATTAAATATTCGGATATGTGGAAAAATATATGAAAATTATTACTAATCCATAGTCTTAGTTTAGAATAGGGAAGGAGAAACTTTTTAAAAAGAGATAAAAAAAAAAACTTTAACAAAATAAAATGAATAAATTAAAAAATAGTCGTAAAGATCAATTAGATACAAGATTTAATTAACCGGAAGTAGGTAATGTAATTGTTTAAAATATTAAAAAAAAATTTATTGGCTTTAGTGGAAACTGATTACGAATTTTATAGAAAAATGTTTTTAATAAAAACAAAATGTAAAGCCAGAGGGGCAAGAGCGTTTATTTTTGACAAGGTATTTACACCTTCACATTGATACTTTATTTTAATTTATTATTATTTTAAAGTATAAATTAAAAATAGGTAATTTTTATTTAATTAATATAATTACAAAAATTAAACCTTTCTATGTCCATCATTAGCCACATTCTAAATAAGACCTGATATGTTTAATTTTTTTGAAACTATAAATAAAGCACGAATTAATATCAAAACCCTATTTTTAATAAGAAATATGAATAAATTAAAATTATTTATTATATTTAAGGCTCGGATTTTGCATATAATGCATGTTTTTTTCTAAATCGCTATCCTTCAATTTTTTTTTCTCTGGCTATCTTTAGGGTATCCGGACCCACCCAGAGAAATCTTATTTTGCATATAAATGCATATTTTGAAAATTAAAATACAAATTAACTATATTATAAATTTACTAATATATTTTTTTGTATATTAGTAATATACTCTTAAAGAGCTGAAGATGACTTTATTGATCATAGCCAAAACGTTTCGGCCCGAGTAAAAATGATTAAAAATGATGGATGGATCTACACGTCCGCAGCAGGTCTGCACAGTGAACCTTGAGGGACACACAGGTATATTCACGTCCACACTAGAGACACACAGAAATATACACTTCTACACCAGGGACACACAGGGATATACAGGTCCACACCAGGGAAACAGGGATATACACGTCAGGAATATACACGTCCACACCAGGGACACACAGGGATATACAGGTCCACACCAGGGAAACAGGGATATACACGTCCACACCAGGGACACACAGGGATATACACGCCCACACCAGGGACACACACAGTAGATCGAAAGTGGCCAAAAGAAAAATGTGTGTCCCTGGTGTGGGTGTGTGTATCCCTGTGTCGCTCAAGGTTCACTTTGCAGACCTGCTGCGGGCGTGTGTATCCCTCGATCATTTTTAATCATTTTTACTCGGGGGAATAGAGTTTTAAAAAAAATAAAATATAGGCCTATATATTTTTGTTTATTATTGAATGCATCCTCTTATTAATCCATTTCTATAACAGCCACAACTTGTTACTTTTAAAAAATTATTTCAAGTAAAATTTGAAAATAGATTATGAATTATATCGTTAAAAAAATAATTAAAAAAAAAAAATTATATTAAAAGAAATAAATCCCATTTGTAATTTATATTCTCACATCAAAATGAATATTACCGTAGAATTTGAGTGAATTTTTTTTTCACTTTATCTTTGATTTTACTTTTTGGAAACTCGTCCAACAATTTTAGAGAAAATAACATTCTTCATTTATTGATAAATTTATATTCAAACAAGTCTCTATATAATAAAATAATGCATCATTTTGTAAATTACTTTCCTTTTAATTTTATTAATCTACAGAATTACTGTAAAATCATGGTTATATGGTCTTTCTGAGACGTTTTAGATCTTCCTTAGTTATACGAGCATTTTCAACTAATTCAAATCATTTTTAATATCCTTTCAGACCACCATTCATTGCCCATTAATAAAATATAAATAAGGTGCCGGGTGATGTAGCTAGCGAATTATATATTCTCTCTACCTAAGTTGAATAAAGATTATGAAATAACTAGAAACAGGGTCTCTAATATAAATTTTATATTTATAGTAAAAATTCAACCGTTGTTTTGAATGATGCCAGAACATAAATACAACGGCTAGTCAGAGAGAATTTTAATACAGTTTTATCTTGAAACCATCTTTTTTTATTCTTATGTTCGCCGACTGACTTCTTGATATTTTGGCACTTAGAGGTTTAGGTAGCCGACATCTGTTGGACTTAAGGTCAGCCCTTTTGAGGGAAGGAAGTGGAGTGGATTCAATATAAATAAAACAATCACAAGGGGAAAAAATACAAACAAAAAAAAAAACAAAAAAAAAAACGACAAGATCCTTTTATTTTTTACTTCTTTCTTTTTTTTCATTATTCCTTAGATTTTTTTTCCTCTTCTCAAAAGGAAATATCAGTGTTGTTTTTTTAACCAAAAAAGAGAACCTGAATTTAATTAATTATTTTATGTTTATGAAAGAAAATAAAGTTTTAGGAAGAAAAAGCCGAAAAATAAGATAAAATGTTGATTGTAGTCAAAGAGTGCAGAGATTCGCCAAATTACGTTTAGTCAATTTTAACTTTGCTGTTGACCTACCTCTAGAAAATTAAAAAAGGGGTAAGATAATTATTAATAGAATATTCCCCCCCCCCTTTACTCCTTCGATGCGGCTGGTTAATGGTAGCAATAATTTAATTGATTTAAACTTTTTCCGATTGTTATTTTAGAAAATTTTAAAAGCCATTAGTAATTCATAATAGAAAAAATGTTATTAACTAAATTAAAATACAATGTTTCTGCAGCCGTCATCAGGCGATGCATTTACTTACAGATAGTGCTTTCTTGTCAAAGAGAAACATTGTTTTTAATTTTAGTTAGTAACATTTTTTGAATTTTTATTTACCAAATTCACCTAAAAAAATAAATGATCCTGAATTCAAAAATTAAATTTAAACTAGTGCCCGAAGTTGCAACATTGAAATATTGATCTGTAGCCTGTGGCCATCCAGTCAAAAACATTATTACTATCTGAATACAAATACAATAAATTATAAAACAATTATAAAACAAGTAGCTTAGTTGACACATGATTTAATTAAAACTAAAACCATATATTTTTCACTATATTATTTATTGGTATAATTAGGCCTACTAAGTGTACTTACTATTTAGTATTTGTATCACTTCTGAAGATGATACATACAACTAAGTGTATTTTTTAAAATTTGTTTTGAGACAATTTCTCTTTCCCCAGTAAAAATGATTAAAAATTATCCACACGCCCTCAGCAGGTCTGCATAGTGAACCTTTAGGGACACACAGGGATACACACACCCGCACCAGGGACACACACGTAGATCGAAAGAGACCAGAAGAAAGACACATTTTTCTTCTGGTCACTTTCGATCTACTGTGTGTGTCCCTGGTGCGGGTGTGTGTATCCCTGTGTGTCCCTAAAGTTTCACTATGCAGACCTGCTGCGGGCTTGTGGATCCCTCGTTCATTTTTAATCATTTTTACTCGGGTTATTTAAAATGAATAGCCAATTCAATTGAAAGAAATTTGTGATGAGAAGCGAACCCGAGACCATAAGAAGATTTCAAATGTTTATACCAATAAATAACATAATAACATATGTACATATAAATTTTATATAATGAATACGCCTCGAAGCGTTCACTGAGAGGATATATTCTCAATAGTTAAAATTCATTGCTCTCCCTTCATTTATATATGATTTTTTTAAAAAGTTTATTTCCAGAGCATCGAAAAGTTAATCCCGGTCAAAGTATTAATATAGGCAAAAAATAGAACAAATTATTTTCTTCATTTTTTAAATCAAATATAAAATAATCTAAATTTGACATTTCGGTTTTATTTTTTGACCAAACCAAATGGCTGAGCCCACAATTCACTATATAAAAATTGATAGATAAATTAATTAGTTGTTTGTTTATTTTTATTTTAATTATTAGCGCATGCCTGCCCCTGAGAAGAGAATCGCATCATACACGTTGCCCAGGGTCTCACCAATCTGTGTGGCCATTAATTTCCACAGATTGTGAGACCCTGGCTTATGACCTATAATTAAAATAAAAATAAACAAACAACTAATATAATTTATCTATCAATTTTATATAGTAATTTGGGCTTCAGCCATTCAAAAAATAAAAACCGAAATGTCAAATTTAGATATTTTATATTTGATTTAAAAAAATGAAGAAAATAATTTGTTCTATTTTTGCCTATATTTCTTGACCGGGATTAACTTTTCGATGCTCTGGAAATAAACTTTTTAAAAAAATCATATATAATCATGAGAGCAATGAATTTTAACTATTGAGAATATATCCTCTCATGAACGCTTCGAGGCGTATTCATTATATAAAATTTATAATGTACATATGCTGTATATTAATGACTACCTTTATGCTAACTTTCGATGTAAGCGTATGTTTTTTATTTTTATTTTGTTACAATGGATTTTATACTTTTTACTGTATATCGAAAACTAATCTTTTATTTATATGTACATTTTGTAGACGGACTGAAGATGAGACATTAAAAAATATCTCGAAACGTCTCCGGAGTCGAGAAGCATATAAAGGCTTTTTATTTGTGAACCTGCCCTATCAAAATCTAAATAACATAATAATTGAAACATATCACTTTGTATTTTAAGTTTTAATTTACCTAACTGAATTCAAAAGACAAATTTAAAGTAGCAATTTATTTTTAAATGATTAGCAACTATAAAGAGACCAATAAATATCAAAGGTGTTTTATCGTTTAGAGCTGTTAATCTTCCATCAGCTAACATAAAGGCAACCCAAACTGGCTCTCCGTGTTTTCACGCACACGCACACCTTGACTTACAATAATGGTAGAATAAATTAAGACTCTTTTTTGGAAGTGGGGGTGGGTGGGGGGGCTTTTTGCTTTTCTTTTATCTTGCCCTATCAATAACCCCCAGAGACGGGTTGGCTATCTCCCGACAAGAAAAGGAGAGCTACTGTGCAACTTCATCCTCGTCCTTCATTCACCCCTACAACCTAAAAAAAAATCTTTTTCTCCTCTTTGGGTCGCAATTTCCATCTCTTTAACGTTTTCCTTCACTTTCCTTTCCTTTCCTTTTTTTTTCTTTTTCTTCGTGTTCGTTTAACATTCTCCGGATTTTCGTTGTCGAGTTTATTTTATTCTCCACATCGATCGCCTTGTCTGTATTTTTCTTGGTCGTATATATATATTTAAACTGCGAAATCTATGGGTGTGTGTCCATATGTGACATATACTATCTTTCCGGCTGGATAAGTTTAAGCCGCATTCTTTTATAAAATAATAAAAATAAGTTTCTATCACTATTTATTTTTATGAAAAAGTAATTATAACTTTTTTTAATACAGTAGTTAAGTCAATTCGTTTGTGGATCCTCCAATTGTTTTGGGATTCTTTTTATGGATTAAAGGATTTAAGTAAAAGAAAATATAATAATTATAGGAATTAAAGATAAGAAATTGATAAGAATGACCAGAGGTCGGGTGGCTTTTGAGTATTGGTCTTTTGACTTTTCACCTACAAGAACATAGTTTAATAATAATTAAAAATTGACTAATACCGGTACTTTAATAGTAATATTAATCTATTTCATTTAAAGATGAAAGTGAGAAAATTAAAATAATGAGTCAGCATTGTTAAAGATGTTCTTTAGAATTGAATTTCTTATTATAATTAACATAGGATTTTTATCACAGGTTTGATCAAAATAGATCCCGAAACATTTTATTATATAGGCCTATTATATATAATATAGAGATAATGTCATAATGTCTGCTTTGGTCAGAAGAAAGCCGTTATTAGACTTGCAATGCAATTCGATAGAAGGTATCAAATAAAAGGCAATTAATTTTTTATTTTTTAATTATTTTAATTCATTTTCAAAGAAAAAGATCTGGTGTGACTGGTCGCACAGCACACAACTTTCTTCACCAGATTTTTTTTTTGTTTCGAGATATATTTAGTTTCCGCCGATATATTAGAATTCAAAATTTATGAACATGGGAAAATACAATATTTATATTTTGTTACCATGGCAACCATTTCTTCTATCTTTTCTATGAAGCACAAGAGTAAAGTGTGCTTTAAACAATTTTCAAAGCAAAATGTGTATATACATTTTAAAGAGAATCTAAAAAATAATTGATTCATGAATTTTAATCAAAATCGTTGAAGCGAATTTTGAGAAAATCAAAAAAAAAAAATTGAAAAAGTACATCAGTAAAGCACTAGTACTTTTTGGCCGATTTTGTTCAAAAGCTTCGTGTCACGTCCCAGACTGGTACTGGTACCTAAGTTAAATATAAATTTCAACTTCCTAGCTCTTTTTTGTTCTTGAGATATGTTGTTCACAGACAGACCATATCGCGAAAACTACTTTTTTGAAGCTTGGAAGTACCAAAGGGGGTAAGTGCCAAAATTAGAGTTTAACTGTTTAAGAACATAACAGTGACATCTTTTAACGCACCTCAGAAGCTTGGTAGGCACATTTTCTCTTTCTCAGAACATGCAATACATACACATTTGCAGTAGCCTATAGGCCTATAAAGTACATTTCTAACAAAATCTCAAAAAATAGCATATACCCTGTTGGTTTCCACATCTCATTTGTCAATATCTCTAACTTCTTCTCCACTGGGTTAAGGATGTTTTCCCATAGTTTTTCTAAAATAATTTAAATTATAAAGAATAAATAAGGATTAGGGCAATAAAGGAAGCTCGTGCCTAATCGGAAAGGCTTTAGCTTTTACTCACAGGGATCCACACCCCCGCACCAGGGCCAAACATTTTTCTTCTGGTCACTTTTGATCTATGGTGTGTACGCCTGGTGCGGGCGTGTGGATCCCTGTGTGTCCTGGGTGGACGTGTATATCCCTATGTGTCTCTAAAGGTTCACTCTGCAGACTAGCTGCGGGCGTGTGGATCCCTCGATCATTTTTAATCATTTTTACTCGGGTCGTAAATTTGGTTTGACGTATATCGTAACGATATTGTTGACATTTATACCACTTTTTTTTTAATAATTTGCTAAAAGATAAATTTTTTATACAAAACCTTTTTATTTTATAGATAATTGATATTTAAAAAATAACAAAAGACGATTTGAAACCAGCATATATTATTATCTAAATGGATATGCGGGAGTTGATATATATTAAAAAAAAAAAAAAAAGATAACTAGATTCACAATTTTTTTTTCTATTTAGTAGGACTTAGCAAGAGACAAGTCGCAGTTGGGGGCCCACAGGTTCCTTCCCGTCGGGTGGTCGCAACATCGAATAAATGGACTTCCTTGCTTGCTAGGAACGCCTATAAAAGGGTAGATATCGAAAGCAAGCGAATGTTGCTGGCACCATACAAAACTTGATATACAATGTCCTTTTGAAATGATGACAGAGTTTGATTATCTCTTTGTAGAAACCAAGGAGAGAGAAGAGGTTCAACGGGAAAAGGGAAAAGGATCTAGATCAACTCCCAGCAAATGGACACCGAATACCGACGACACACACAAAGAATAAATAAATAATGGATTTCTACCCCATCTTCTTTTTCAAATTGGTTTATTAGAAAAAAAAAAAAAAAGAAAGAAAAAATATCGTAAAACGATGATTTAATTTTCAACAAGAAAACATCTCATCTTTTTTTTTTTGTACCTTATTATATTAGCTATAAGAATAAAAAATTGAATTATAGAGTCCATATACAAAAGAGGTATTTTTTTGTGTCATGACAAATATCTTGATAAAAGAAAATTTTTTAGGGGAACATATGGTAAATATTTAATGGCAGATTTTAGGGTGAGTGTTAGAAAGGGGGGCTAGTGTCATAAATATCAAATCAATACATTTAAAGTTGAACATAGCCGGCAGATCCTTTTTGACCTCAGATCAAAAAAACGACGGGGTAATCCAAATTTATTTAGAATTTTTACAGATAATTTGATAATATTCAAATAACAAATAAGTGATTTTTTATTAAAAATGAAACGCTTAATCAAGCCAAATTTAATTCAAAAATTTTTTCAAATTTTTTTAATTGATAAAATTATATAGGCCTAATATTTTTTTTTATTAAAATTTGTTCAAAATATAGTTAAACATAAATTATAATTAATTTTTTGTATATACCCCCCCCCCCCCCCCCCCCCTACACTAGTCTGCAAAATCAAATAAAAAATATATATATAAACTAGGTAGAGCTTTGTTTGAAAAAGATGGAATTTTTTCAATCGACGCTCAAATAGACGGTTCATTAGCCAGTTATAGTTAAAGATAGCAAATTTGCGAGGAGTGTTTGTGTTTAAGATTGGACAAAATTGTGCCCCCCCTTGGAGTCGAACCAGAACCTCCACGCTTTCTCTTAATATAATCTTAAGCAGTAACATATCTCGCAAATTTGCTAAAAAATATATTCATTTGTTAAAAAAATATATCCTATATACTTTTTTTTTTTTTATTGAGAGATGTTTAAGAAAGGATGAGGGGGAGGGGGGTCTGTTTGCTGGAATATGTAGAATATTAGGGGAAAAAATTGCGAAAAATCAGAAAAAATCATCATTTTTAATGATTTTTTTGCAATTTAAGGGACAAAATCCTCCCTAGACATCCCCCCTTGTATCCAAATGTACAGTTAGCGCCACAATTAAGTCCCCACCTAATGCTTTAGCCTTAAGTATATGGTATTATAAATGGTAAAATAATTTTAAATTTGAAAAAGTAAAATAAAATCATCTGTACCAGATTTTACGTTTTACCTTCCGATAACGGTACACGGTGGGGGAAAAACTGAGATCATATTTTGATTCAGAGGGTCATTTTACTTAAGAATCTGAAGGAATTATGTCGGGGCTTTTTTCATGCCGACTAGTGTAATTAAACAAGCACCTAGACAGGGAATAAAACCAAAGACCTGAATCTTTATTTTTTTCGTAGCTTTTATTTGTTCAGTAAAGGAAGTTGTTTAAAAATAGATTTCGATGATGATCTAGAAAAATTTAATTTTCCGCTTGCCATTGTTATCTCTAACACCAGGATTAAGTAAGAATAATCCCCAAGGTTATTTATGAATCGCAAATTCAATTTAATTAATTAGAATTGAGCGATATCTAAAATCCGTTTTATACACAAAAGGTTCAAAATGGGAAAACGTTTTCTTTAAATTAATGTTTGGAATTTAAAATTCTTGATAAACTTAATGAAAAAACAAAATCTATCAATTGGATTTTTCTAAAAAATAAATTCAAATATAAATTTCGGTGTAGATCATAGACCAGAAGAAGCAAGATGAATTATTAACAAATATGGATTTACTTCCAGAACGGAAATTCAAAAATACTAACCCACCTCAAAAAATGCCCCTTAAGGGCAACTTCAGAGTTAAAACACATTTTTGAAGAGAGGGAAATCCATACCTTACTTTTTCGAATTTTTTTTTTTCATATTTATTTAAAAAAATCCTTTCTTATTTAGAATGATTTATTTAATAAAAAATAAGTATAAAAATATTAATTTATATAAAAGTTTCACTGGCTTATAAAGTGGTGGGGGAGGAGTTTGTTATTTTTTATTATGTCAATTTGTAGAAAGTGATTTTTACAAAACAAATTGTCTTTGACGTTGTTCTCCCCCACCCCCTCATTCTCTCTCTCTCTTTCTCTCCCAATATGAACGGATAATGAAATAAAATTCCAAATATCGCTTAATTTTTTCCCCCTTGATTGTTATGGTTTTATTGAAATTGACATTTTTATTCTTACTTTTTGCAAAATGATCAAATATTGAAGCTCTGATAAAATTTTTAAATACCTAACTAATTCCATATGAAAGGATCTAGGAACAGAACTTCTTAAAAATTTTTAATAATTAATAAAACCTGGTACAACATTAAATAATTAAATATTGAATGAAAGTATTTTGTTTTTGGTTTAACTGTAGTTTATTTGTAAAGATTACAACGTTTCGGTCACTCATTCTGTGACCTTCTTCAATTCAATTAAGCAATTCAGTTAAGATTACAAATAACTAATAACTAGAGACCGGATTTTAAGCAAAATGTTTATTGGTGAATTTTATAAGCAACCATTAGATTTTGAATGTTTACACGAATTACGAAAGACTAAGTGTATTGAGATTGCATTTTTTATGCTTTTTTTTAGTTTTCATGCTTTTTTTTCCCCTTCGTGCTTATTTGAAATTATTTTCCGAATATTTACATAATTTTTAAAAATAATTCAAAACAATATTCAGCAAAACGTTCATGCAAAGCAAATCCTACAGCCAACTACGTAAATCCCGCCTTCGGCGGGCTTTGCCCCCTGCTCTGGCTTGGGTCCGCCAGCGGAGGTAGGGGGAGGGAGGGGGTAATAATCTGGTGTGACTGGCCGATATAAGCTTACAAATAAAATTTTTAAGTATTAATTTTTAAAATTTTATAATTTAATTTCCAAGAAAAATATTTTTCTCAAATCTCAGGGGTGGGGGTAATTACCCCCTTTACGTATGAGTAGTAGTTGCTTATAAGATGCTTTTTTACTTTCTCTTACCTATGTATATATGTAATATATATAGAGAGAGAAAGTATTGGATTCATGTCAAAAATTCGATGTCGAGATTTTGATGGATCTTCACGTTTTGAGGTCCCCTGAATCCAAAAAAGTGGTTTTGGCGACATGGTCTGTCTGTCTGTGTGTCTGTGTGTGTGTGTGTCTGTGTGTCTGTGAACAAAATATCTCAAGAACAAAAGAGCTAGGAAGTTGAAATTTCATATTTAAGTTAGGCACCCCCATGGAACGTGACACGAAGCTTTTGAACAATATCGACCAAAAAGTACTAGCACTTTACTGATGTACTTTTTCAGTTTTTTTCGATTTTCTCAAAATTTGCTCCAACGATTTTTTTTTAAATTCAAAAATCAATTATTTTTTAGATTCTCTATAAAATGTATATTCTCATTTTGTGATTGAGATCTTCTGAAGACCACTTTACTCTTGTACTCCATAGAAAAGATAGGAGAAATGGTTGCCATGGTATCAAAATATAAATATTTTCCCATACTTTTAAATTTTACATCTTGAATTCAATTGTACCCTACTGTCGGAAACTAAATACATGTCGACACAAAAAATCTGGTGTGACAAGCACAGTACACAACTTTCGATTACCGAAGGTAAGAGAAAGTTGTGTGCTGTGCGCCAGTCACACCAGATTTTTTCAAATTTAATGCTTATTTAACAACTTTTTATTCAAGATTTTTATGCTTTTTTAAGCACTTTTTAAAAAAAATATTTTTATGCTTTTTTTGTCCTGCCTTTACTAATAACCTTTGTGTTCTTAACTGAATTGCACCTGAACAAGGCCACAGAATGAGTGACCGAAACATTGTAAACTTTACAAATAAACCACAGTTAAACTGAAAACAAAATTTATTTATTTATTTATTTATTTATTTTTGATAATTATACAATCGCACAACAGAATTTCTTCCAATTATAGGGCGAAGGGAAACATATAAATAACAAAGACAAAGAAAAATAAAAAAAAATATTACATCATGAATGCTGTTGCAAAGTTACATAAATTAATTTTATTTATGAATTAATAACAATTGTGAAAGCCGAAATTCCAAAATTAAATATTGATTGGACATAATTTTCTTTAAAAACATATATTTTTCTAAAAGCCCTCCTTGCCCACCCGCTTTTAATTCGTGCATTTCGTCCCCCTTCACCCCTATGGCGCCGACTCAAGAGCCGAACTGCAATGACGACCTTGTGACGTCATACGGCCTTGTCGCCGCACTCGTAGGCGTCCTCGCTCAAGTGCTGCGGCCACGGCGCCGCCATTATGGCACCGCCAATTGCTAGGAACGGAGAGAGAAAGAGAAAGAAAACTTTCACCTGACAACTATCATCTTCATCCTCAAAGACATGCCATTCACCTATGCAAATCGTTTCAGAACATTTTCTAAAAAAAAAAAAAATTGATTTTTTTTATATATCAAAAATTAATCTAATACTTTCAACAAGATAAATTTTACTCGTGCTTGATTAAAAAAAATTTCATAAGATTTATTTATTATTATTGTAGTAAATTTTTTCTCATCGTCAAACTCAAAGTTTGATATGCATTAAACCAAAAAGTTTTAATTTTTACCTATTGAAAAATGAAGATTCTCTCTTTTAAAAACTTTTTAACAAAAAAAAAATCATCTATTCATTTAGTTTCCGATAACTTTTGTTGTGTTTCTCAACAACAAAAAAAAAAAAAAAAAAAAAATGACAAATTTTTTTCTATATATCTTTCTTTTCTTTTCTTTTTTACAAAGACGCAATGCGCAAATTTCAATTTCTTGGCTCGAGTCTCTATTTTGCTGTGAATCATGCAGTCAAGTACTTTAATACGAATGAAGTAGAACGGGAACATTAATGTTTTGAAAGAGGGCTTCTTCTTTAAGAGTATACAAAATTTAATTTTTTCAAGAATTAAGCCTCTCCTCTTAACACAATGTTTCTAACATTAAATGATAGCTTAATAAAAATAACAATTAATACGAATTAAAGCAGGTCTATTATTTTTTCGGGTTTGGTTGCTGGAAGGTAGGCAACCAACATGACTAATTCACTAATGGACTTTTTATTTAATTGCTCCAGGCCTTTTCTGGGGAGATCCATGTTACAATCTCCCTAGAAATTGACAAATGTGTTAATGCCTGATCCGCCAGGAGCTCTGGAATAATTAAATGAAAAATCCATTAGTGAATTGGGTTGTAGGTTTACCCGAAATAATACATAAACAAATTTCTACAAATAATGGATATTTTTTCTTTTCAATATTTCATCTAATTATCATAATTCTGTTTAATTTTTTTTTAAAATAGAGACTACTAATATATGACTAGTAAATATTTAGAAATAAATAGTATTAAACATTTATAATATAAATAAATTAATTCAAAATTATTTGCCATAATTTAGCGCATGATCAAAGCGAATGGCGTGGGATCAACAAACAACAACAAACACAAAATTTATATAAATATCAACCCTTCTCAATTTTTGATATTTTTTTTTTTTTATTTGTTTTTAATATTTTTTTATTGGATAAAAAAATTATATCTAGATTCAATAAATAATATTTTGGTAATCGATGGAGATTTAATTGGGATGAATTTTTTTTTTGCGAAAGTTCACTGATGTACGATAATATTAGAATAATATACGGTAAATATTCCTTTATGTAAGATAAATGAACTGCACTCCTTATTATCTCATATATGTATATGTAGCAGCGAATTATTTGTATTTAGTTTCCTCCTTGGAGTAGAATCAAGACTTTTGTTGTTTTGTAAGAGAATATAAAAATTGTGATTGGTTAATATCAAGGACCAATAAAGTTTGTCTATTAGTTTTTTTTTTTTTTTTATGTTTGAGGGAGGGATTTAGAAAAAAGAAGGCGGAAAAAAAAGGAAAAAAATAATAAAAGGAATTTAACTCCTCCCACATCATAAAATAATTAAATTAATTTATTTGTTATTGGTCCTTTAAAATAACCAATCAAAAAAGAGAGAAACAAAAAAATGGCGGATTTCTTTTCTCTTTTATTTTAAAGAGACATTTTTAGCTCTTTAACTACATATTTAGTAATGTTTAACCCAGGGGTGGCCAACCCAATATGATCTTGCGGGCCACTTTGGAAATGTATCATAACTCCATGATATCATGTCATAACTCCACGGGCAGCATATAGAATTATATACCCCCATTATTGATTTAGACCCGCTAGAGACATTTTTTTTGGGGTGAATAAAATCGCGGGCCGCGGGTTGGCCACTCCTGCTTTAAAAGATTATAAAAATTTATTATCCATTTCCCTGTTTTTTTAATTAAAAAATTGTCAAGAAAGACAATGCCAAAAAGAAAAAAGAAAAATGAAGTATATTGTCTACATATTACCTTATTATTATTATCATTATCATCATTTGCCTTGCTGTCAAGAGAATAATTTAAAGAAAGAAAGATCTCAGGTAATGATCTAATTTTATGTCACCTTAACGACATTCAAATTTAATTACTTCCATTCTCGACTTCCTTGTAGGAAGCTCTTCACGAGAGAAAAAAAAAATTGAAATTCTAAAGAACAAAAAAAAAAAATAATAATCGTAAACTTTACAAGTGTAATAGGCCTTAACCTGGGGAAATGGATTCCTTGATCTTATTAGAAAAAAGCCTTCTCTTTTTTTTATTTTCATTAGGAAAAAAAATTCATTTTCCTGAGGAGAATATTAAAAAAACCACCACATACAACACACTATAGAAGTGAAACTTCTAGTCAAAATTCATATTTAGGGTATTTAGTTAGATCTGTTCAAATAATTTTTGGAATTATATAAATTTTCTTTGCGACTAACATTCGCGATGTATATAATATTATAGGCTATATGTAGTTTCTTATTTATTAATTAATTAAATTGTAGAGTTTCCTAACATTACTCTACCGTGAGTAAAGAAGTTTCACTTCAAAAATTAGTTTATTACCAATCTATATATATATAAAATTTAATCATTCATAAAATTCATAAAAATAGATAGATAAGGAATATATTAATATTTGGTATTCCAAAAAAACACAAAAGATGAAACCCACCATATTTTTTTATTTTTAACGAAAGCCGCCCTCTTTGTAATAAATTCTCTGTTGTGTCCTTTTATTTATGGCACCTTTTAATGAAATACGGTTTACAATAAAAAACAAAACCAAAACAAAACAAAAAAAAAAATCAGATTTATTCGTGATTTATAGAATTTTTATATTGTAAATCTTGTAATTATTTTTTATCTCGATTTTTATTCGTTTATCGAAATCTTGCCAATCCTTTGCCCCCATGAATCACTAATATAATAAATTTGTATTATCTTTTATAATAAATTTGATAAAATTTAACACACACACACAGTCGCACAACATTCGATTTTTTTAATGATAAAAATTAAAATTAAATATAGATCTACCCAGTACAAGTTAAACACTAGGTTATTTGTTTCAAAGGTTTTATCAATTAAAAATTAACACTTGATACTTATTTCGATAATTACTAACATTATTATTATAATGATTCTACTTTCATGTATTATTATTTTTTTTTTTTTTAAACATTCACACTTTTTTCTCATTCACACTCACACTCACACACACATTCACACAGTCTTTTAGGCAACTTAGGCCATTTAAGACTTTTGACGATAACCGTTATGAATATATATTATTATTTGGGGTCCAGGCATTTTTATTTAAGCCATTTGGTATCCAAATGCCTTAAATAAAATTATCGGACTACCTGGGGTCCGAACCCCACGACGTTCGGTATAGAAGGTAGGCACGCTACCGACTACTCCAAGCCCCGTGGGCACTTTCATGTATTAGAATGTAATCAATTCTGATAATAAGTAATTGCCGAAATAAAACTTATCAAGTGTTAATTTTTAAATATAAAAACCTTTGAAAGAAATAACATAGTGTTTAATTTGTATATTTAATTTTAATTTACAAAATGTTTCAACAGTGGCGTAGCGTGGACTAATATAGACGTGGGCGAAGTCGCATCGTCGCCCCCCCCCCCCCCCAAATCTACCATACCAAACATGCTTTGACACGACATACCTACTCATGATAGTGAAAAAATATAAATGCCCGGTGGGAGAATATTGACAAGCATATAGATTTGAAAAAAAAGTTTTATTTTGTAAATTTGTATGAGTGCAAAAAAAAAAAATTTACAAAAGTAATGTTCTTCGGCGTTTTGCTTTACTGAAGTCTCCTCTAGTAAGGATTTATAATTCATTTTTGCAGATAAATCTGCTTCGATTGAGAGTATTGCTAAACTAGACAGTCGGTCCTGCTTCCTATTGTTTCTTAAGTAGTTTTTAATAATTTTTAACTTAGAAAAACTTCTTTCTGTGGAAGTTGTACTTACAGGGATTGTCAACATAATCCTAATAGCATTGTAAACATGAGGATAGATGTCTTCCAATTCATTTGTAATTATGACCGACAGAAAAAGATCGAGAAAAAACATGTCTCTCGAGGGATTGTACTTGTACGACGCCTTTACCATCTCGACTACTTACTTTGTTAAGACCTTACTTTTTTAGGCTACTGACAAATGCATAGTAGTTATTATTTACAAGGTAAATTTAGTATTACAAGCACACTAAAATTAAGATTTTTTTAAATTAAATTTAAAATTTCATTCAATTGTTACTATAGTAAAAATTTATTTAGAAAAGTTATTATTATGGTTTTTTCATAGCAATTGATTTTTTTTCTATAAAATCAATTAATTGATTACTCTCGATTCTATTTTTATCTCCCTTTTAAAGCAATATTTCCGGGATAGCAAACAAATGGGGAGAAAAAAGTTTGATAACACACTTATAAAAAAAAAATGCATATTGCACATTTTTTGCATGAGATCAATTCACGATTGAATAGAGGAGAAGAGGGGGGGAGGGGGGAGGTGGTTCCGTTGGGTTATCACCGATTGAAAAATCCCCCTCACATAGACAGCGACAGACAAACACTGATAGGAACGGTGTGCTTGGGATGGGCGCTATATTGGCAATCGGTATGAATCTCCCCTCCATTATTGGCGATAAAAAGCGAACGGAGCTCTCATTAGTGGCTTTTGGGGAGGGAAATGGCCAAAACGGCTCCATGCAAAAGGGTTAAGCCCATTTGGGAAATGGAACATGTGTTATTGAAGATAGCATTTCTTGAAGCGTTTAATTCATCAAATGATTATTATCGAATCATAATGACAAATAAAAATAATTTTTTTTTATGTCGTTAATTATTAATAATAACAATACATATTGTACCAACATCTAGAAATGGTCCATAGAAAAGATCACTTAAACATAAAATTCTAAGAAATATTTAAAATAATTTATTTAAAAAAGAAAATGATAAGAATATACTAATTATCAGAAAATGATATTTTGTAATCAAATTGGCAAGAAAATCAAAGTTTAAACTAATTTCCTAAAAAGTGAGAGTGAGTTAGTATTTAAGTAATACAAAATTTGTTATTTGGCATGAATTTTCGAGTGATATGAGCAAGTTAATAAGTACAAAGTCAAAGTGCAGAGATGTTAAAAAATTGGTTGCTGCTAGAAGTCAGGGCAGAAGGACAAATGACGAGGCTGACGTCAAGCGGAGTGAAAATTTACTATAAAATGCAAGGGACGGAAGACTCGAGAGCTCAAATTTTACAAAGCTCCAATCATACAAAAGCCCCATTCATACCAAGAGCTCAACACTTTTAACACAATTAAAAAAATTAAATAATAATTAAAACAAACAAATTCATTTAAAAAAAAAAATCAAATTCATAAAAAAAACAAAACAAATAATATTGAAAATAAACAAAAAAAGAAGAAAAGAAGAAAGAAGAAAAATACAATAATAAAAAAAACCAAACAATTAAAAAACAACAACAATCAAAAATCAACAATCAATCGAATCTGCGAGTTGACGTCCTACACCGAGTTCTGACATCCTATATGATCGACATTTCGGTCTTCAAGGAAGCTGCCTTCGTCGAGCCGAATCACCACATAGCCGCCGAAGACATCGATCCCGAACTCAACAAATCATCATAAATCTCTATACAGATAAGCACTCACTCGATTTTTTTGCCAAATAATAATAATAAAAAGAATTTAAATAAACAAACTTTTAAAGAAATAATAATTTAAACTTAACTTATCAAAAAAAATAATAATAATTTAAAACGGACCTAGCAATAATAATTTAAAAATTTATATAAAGTAATTTCAAAGACATTTCGGTCAGAAAAAGGGAATTCTTCAGGCCAAGTGTTCAAAAGTAATGAATTATAATACACGGTTTGAGGAATTCCATAAATTCGATTAACTTCATTTTTTATTTTTTTAAATATTCAAAATTTAAACCGAGGTCATTGAGATTACTTTATCTAAACAAGAGAAACAATTTATATTAATATTAATGAATTTTGAATAGTAAGATTAATAAAAGGACACACATTATTTTATAAACCAATTTGAAAGTTAATCTCAATCGCTTTTTTTTCATAAATAAATTGATCATTATTATTAAAATTTATACTTTTATTGACTTAATCAAAACCCAGAGTGCAACAACTTTATATTTCAGATAATAGTCAATAATTAATACCATTACACAGGCAACAGGGATTAGGACGATCTGAAGGCCATAATATATTATCCTAATCCTATTCAGAGAATAAAACCTCTGAATAACTTTTCTCTAAAATTAATTTATTTAATAAACATCTAAACATTTTTTAAAATAGGGAAAGTCTGTATCAGATCAATATGTTGAAATGAAAAATTGTATTGTAACAAAAATGTGACTATATTTTAGGCCTAACTCACATATAGATAAACATACGTATTTTTTAAATTCTTTTCTTTGACTGTTATAGGAATATAAAATACATAATTAAATACAAAATAATATTATTTTAGCAAATACCCGAGGCTGTTAGTCAAGAGCCATTTTGCTAAAATAGTTTTGGTAAATAGTAAAATACTTTTTACAAATGAAATGAAATTCAAAATATCACATAATTTTTCTCCATTGTTTACTGTGTCTTCCCCCCCCCCAAAAAAAAAAAAAAAAAAAATTAAAGAATATAAAATATTACTTATAAATTGAGGGTTTAAAATTAGAATTTCAACACTATATTTTTACTTCCTCTTTTTCTTTATAAATTTTTTTTATTTATTTCTTTTTTTCGGGAGGCCCGGGCTATGGATCTGTTTTTTTTTTTTTCTATTTTTATCCCTTAGTCAGAAGATCTAATGTTTAATTAATAGTCGTAAAAAATACATACTGTAACATCATAGAAATTTTTTTTTTATTTTTATTACAAAAATAGTTCCGGTATAATACATCATTGAAAAATAACTATGCAAAAAACATGTACGAATAACAAATTACAACAATATAACTCAATGTTGAAAATTTGAATAAAAATAACAATACAATAGGCCTAATAAATTTAAAATTACACAATAATAAAATATCATATTAAAAATTAAAATGCATATTAAAAAGACTAGCTACAAGAGCGAAGCGAAAAGGCTTAACCTAATTCTAAAATTTTTATTTAATTAATTGGCATCATGGTAAATTTTACTTTGTCTAGAAGCCAAGAAGAGTGTGTCACTAATCCATTTATCATCATTTAATTAATTATTAGATACTGCCCACGGGGCTTGGAGTAGTTGGTAGCGTGTCTACCTTCTATACCGAACGTCGCGGGTTCGGACCCCAGGCAGTTCGATGATTTTATTTAAGCCAATTGGATACCAAATGGCTTAAATAAGAATGCCTGGACCTCCAATATGTACATTAATCAATAACGGGTATCGTTTAAAGTCTTAAATGGCCTGAGTTGCCGAAAAGACTGTGTGAATGTGTGTGTGAGTGTGAGTGTGAATGAGAAAAAAGTGTGAGTGTTAAAAAAAAAAAAAAAAAAATTAATTATTAAATCTTAAACAATTTTAAAAAGCTCAAGATGGGAAAATAAATTTCTTCCGAATTATTTCAATTGTTAATTGTTAAAAATCGGAGGCTCTTATTTTTGGCTGCTCTTGACTCATCGGTTTAATTATTAAATCTGAAAATCCAAAAAATAATTTCTTTTATTTTAGCCAAATTGAAAGTGCGAATTTTTTTTTTAATCGTTTACAATATAACTCAATTTATTTCGAACAAATCGATTTTTTTTTTTAAATTATGGTAAAAATGCAAAGGAAATTCGTCCTTTTCTATTTCAATAAACGATTCCACACATGTTCTTGAATAAAAAAAAAAAATATCTCTGTATAAATTGCTATATAACTTCACGTATATATTTCCGTGTGTAATTTTAATAAGTTTTCAACTCGATTAAAAGTTTTCACCAGGGTGGTTTCCTCATGTCTCGTTGATGAATTGAGTTTTAAACCCTTAAAAAAGCACCGACACACACACACACACACACACAAACATATCTCTGTTCACTCACCGACACACACAATGAGATACAAAGGAAAGATACATTGCACAAATACTTAGCCAAGGAGCAGCAACTTGTCTCCATCCGAAAACCACCCGAGGAATAACTGAATAAATACCCTCCGAGGGAGTCATTTAAGTAATTGGCGTCGGATGGAAGTGAGAAGGCCCTTTTTGGGCCTCTCAAGAACAGCCAGCCGCCTCCGCCTCCGCCTCCGACTTCTCTCTCTCTCTCTCCAAAGGCTCAATCGAGAAATTACTTTAATTGGTTTAATGCTTTTCAAAAACAAAACCAAATACTCTTTTGAATTATTTTGATAGAATTGGATTCCATTTTCTTGATTCATTTGAAAATAAAAACAAATTGATGTTAGTATTTTTCAAATTAAAATAAATAAATTCCTAATTGGCCATTCAAGAGGCTTTTATTTATTTATTTTTTTCTCAAAAAATTATTATACTCATTTTTTTAAACCAAAATAACTAAGAATGTAAGATTTGAAATGACAAGTAGTAAAATTTATTTTGCCTCATAAACCGTCGAATGTCCTGAAGTACTTGTTCCAGGGCGTTGTCGTCGTCATCATCATCAAAAGCGTTGTTGAAGTAGAATATTTCATTTGGAGAATAATAAAGTTCTTTCATCACATAATAAACAGAATATAATTAAAAATTTATTTTTCATAATTTATTTTTAGTAGAAATAATAATTTTATTCATATATTAATAGTAAGAAAAGGTCATTAACCAGAATACTTTTTCTCTTTTATTAAAAAAAAATTACTTTTGTTTTGAGCATGATTGTAATTGGGACCGAATCGTCAGATGAAAGGATAACTGCATCTCTTTATTTTCTCAACAGAGGAAAAGAATGGCGTATTATTTATTTATTTATTTTTATAATGGAATATATTTATTAAAGTGAAACTTTTATTCCATCGCCTCGAATTTTTTCGTCCATCTATTGCATGTCGCATTTCAACTTCATGCATTCACATCGCCAATTTATTTCTTGGAACCTCGACGTTTTACTCCCTTCCTCAGAACAGATGACAAATTTTATATATTGAATTTATTGTTGAAACAAAAGCGACAAAAGAATCGATACATAAACATGTAACATTGAAAAGAACATTTTCATTTAGATAACATTGTCGTTATTGATTATTTTTATCATACTAATATACGAGTATAAGAGATGTCATTTGGTCGCCGGAGGGGTCCAGGGGGGGGGGCACTTGTATATTATACTTGTCAAATGTCTATAAAATTAAACAGCTTGAGAAAGGGAGCGATGAGCTGTCAGAAACGTAAAGTACAAGAAAAAATAATTTTTCATGCTTGGCTACCTGTAATTCTATTTATAAAATTATAAATTATTTTCATATAAATGTTGTTTATAATACTCGTATTTTAAAGGTCTCCATCTTTGTTTAAAAAAAAAAAATATGCTAAAGTAGGCTATAAAAAAAGTGCATATCTACGTAACCTTCAATGATAATATAATAATTTTATTCATTAATTAGCAAAACCTCTAATCAATTCTTTATAAATGTTTTCTATAGTCTGTTATCTCTTAAAATGACAGTTGACTGACATGCGAGGGGGGGGGCGGACATGGGGGCAGGTGTGTGTTCTAGCTAGTGAAGAGGGGAGGAAGCATTAACCTCCCTCTCCATTCCTGTAGAGCCATCACTGGGAATTCCAAAACTTCCTAACCAAATTGACAGATTGGTTATTTTCTTAAATTAAGGGGGCTCGGGAGCGAAGGTGTTACGCATGTTTTTCCCGATAAGATGGCGTAGGTGTGTCATAAAAAGTATGCCCAAAAATCAAGTAATTCAAAAATTTGCCAAGAGATGTCAGAATGATAGGCCTGGCTAATAATATTTAATGCATTTGGTTGGTTTTTATTGATCTTTTAACAATAAATTCTTTATAAATGTTATTATATATTAAGTCTCAATATCTTTTATAAACGCATAAAAATATATAAATATAGGTCAGATATGGGCTAATACTATAGCGTCTGTTAGCCTAGCCTGCCCATCTATTGCAAGAATGCTGAACTAATTTGACAGTTGGTTTTTAAATAAATCATCTAAGCTTATTTTAAAAATTTCTCAATTAATATGTGATTAATAATAACAATAAATTCATTTTTAAATTTAAAAAAAAAATTAAAGATTATTGGGACAGATTGTTTTTTTGTACTTGCTTGATAACAAAAAAATTAATTACGATAATTTTTTAATAAGTCATTAAAAAAATTATAGCTCGATGTCCCAATAATTTCTTATGAATTTAATTCATTAAAAAAAAAAACCGCATTGAAAAATTCCTTATGATAGTCTAGTTTTTTTTTTTAAGTACGTTTAGACGTCGCTCCTGAACTCCCTTAATTATTCTTTATAATTTATTTAACATTTTCTCTTCTATCTTGATTTCCCACTAGTTCCATCTTAATTTCATCTAATTTGACATTTAAGCAAGCCAAAGAAAACTTTCCACCAGAGGCCAAACAGCAACTCTATTTTACTAGTTGTAGAATCCATTTGGAAGTCGGATTTAGCTCACTAATCCCGAAATTAGACCCAATTGTGTTGTATCCATCGCCAGCTCTCTGGTGATGCCTGTTTAAATGAGAAGCTGTGTCGTGACGGGACGGGACGGGACGTGACTTATCGTGTTTTGCACGTGGGCTCACGTCTCTACTGATTATATACCAACACACACGGGGATGGCGTTAATCTCAAATCCACCGAAACCTGTTATTTGTGATTTTTTTTTCTCTCCGATTTTGGAATGAGGTTTGCATGCCAAACGTTTCAGCAGCTCTCGGAGATCTAAGAGCCTCCAGGCCTTGACCACAATTGCAGTCCGTTTAATTTTATTATTCCAATTAAGAAAAAGGGGACCCTAAAAATAGTTTATAGCTTTTATACAGAATAAAATAGCGACAGATCATGAATACTAATCTGCTTCGTTCTTTAATTGAATAATTGTCTTTTCCTTTCTTGAGAACAATTAGGCGCCCTTTAATATTATCAAAGCACTTAACGAAGAAAGGACACCATCGATACGCATTGAAGAAACTTAATCTACTTATTAATTATTTAATATAAGTATGTAGATTTATTTTATTCTTTAATTTTGATTGTATTAAAATTAACTAGATCTATAATACAATCTGAATTACAATATAGCCTATTGAGTATTTATTTTTTACACAATTTTTATTTGAAAATTCTAAAATAAATTAAATATTTATACAAAACGAAATTTATATCTGTGATGTTATTATATTCATAAGAGGGTAGAAAATGAGAGATGCAGCTAAGCTATTTTTTTCTTTATTTATTTAATCCCCACGACTGACATTTCGGTTCCGTGTTTGAATCATCTTCAGAGATGGCTAAAAGTAATTATGAAATTCATTTATCTATCTGGTCATCGCATACTGTGTATTTATTTATTACAGGTCTATAAAAACTGATATAATTTAATAGGTCTATAAGAGTTTTGTTCAACAATGTATAAAATTCACTATACACTTTCATAATGACTTTTAGTCAGCTCTGAAGATGGTTCAAACACGCAACCGAAATGTCAACCGTTTAATAAATAAAGAAAAAAATCTTGCTGCATTAAAGTCTAAAAAAATCTTAGCTCATTAATATTTAATTTATTTATAAAGAAAAGAAAATCAAATTATTTGTGAAGTCCATTTTGCTCTTATTTTTATTTTTTTTTAATTTTTGGAAGCTAATACCATACCATTTAGTGTATAGATAAATTTGATTTCCCTTTTTACTTTCTCTTACCTCTAAATATGTTAATATTCAGAGAGAGAAAGTATTGGATTCATGTCAAAAATTTGATGTCGAGATTTTGATGAATATACATGTTTTGAAAAGTGGTTTGAAGCTGAAATTTTATATTTAAGTTAGACACCCTCCTGGAGCTTGAAAATAAGCTTTTAATTAAAATCGGCCAAAAGTACTAGTACTTTACTGATGTATTTTTGACTTTTTTTATATTTTCTCAAAATTCTCTCTAACGATTTTGATTAAAATTCAAAAATCAATTATTTTTTAGACGCTCTTTCAAATGTATATTTTAATTTTGCCTTCAAGATTGTTTGAAGCACACTTTACTCTTGTGCTTCATAGGAAAGATAGGAGAAATGGTTGCCATTTTAGCAAAATATAAATATTTTCCCTTGTTTACAAATTTTACATTCTTGAATTATAATATAACCGCGGAAACTAAATATATGTCGACTCAAAAAATCTGGTGTGAAAAGTACCTTCGATAATCGAAAGTTGTGTGCTGTGCGACCAGTACCACCAGATTTTTTATATATCCAATGTTCTATACTTTCTTTATTATTATTATTATTATTATTTTTTTTTTTAATATAATAATTAGTATACAATTATAGATATAAGAGTGATAAGGTGGTTATAGATATCAGTTAAGATAGGAAAGTAATAACATTACCTTTTGGCTGCCAGCTCCTTTCCTACATTAATTGTAGTAATTTCTTTATTAACTGGGCCCGGACCAGATTAGTGCAGAAAAACTACCAAGCTAGTTGCAGTGAAGTGGTACCTCTAAATGGCCTCTGAAGCCAAAAGGGCAAATAAAAAAACAAACTCTAATATCCATTTTGGAATGAATTTTCAATGAGAACAATGACACAAAATGTAATTATATTCATTTTGAGGATGAAAAATTGAATATTATTCACAATTTATTTATAATTGTTATTTCAATTTCTAAAATTTTTGTGAGATAAATTTATTATCTTATCAAGTGGGAGATTTTTTTTTATTAAAATGCAAAAATCTTCTAATATCTTATTTATTTTCCATTTTAATTAAAAAGTCCGCTCGACGAATACCCCTCAGGTCATTTCGCCACTTCTCAAACTGAAGACTAAAACCACTTTTATCAAATAGGCTTTATCTTAACGAGGATGCTTTTTTTAACTCAATGAAAAAAAAATCTAGCTGTGGCATGAAATCTTTTAAGTAATGTTGCTCTCCTTATTGTACTCAATTCATTCAACGAATGAATTTTTTTTTTTGCTTAACCAAAAAATTGAAATTTTTTTCTTCTTTTGAATTGTGTCTTTTTTTTACTTTACTTTTGATTAAGACTCTATAATTTTTTTTTCCCCCTTTCGCATAAGTGTTTTAATTAATTATTATACAATCTATTTAATTTACATTCATACAGCTGCCTGTCCTGCCTCTGATTAAAAGTATAGATAATTTCATGAAATATTCTGACATACATATTCATGAGATTAAATCTAAAATTTTATTCTTAAAAAAAAAAAAAATTTTCTACTTTTAAAGAAATTATTTTACAAAATTCAAATAAGATTTCATATTAGAACTATTTTAATATGCATTTGACCTGAAAAATAAACATTTTTTTCGTATTAAAATTTATTTAATTGCCATGTCAAAAGTTTGTTGTTAATTAATTTAAAATTCTCAAACTGCCTAAAGGTGTGTAGAAATACAAAATTATGATAAAATTACAATACAACATCGTACATCGTTGTATTGTGCCTGTTTTAAAAGAGATAAGATTCACACAATTTTTCTCTTCCGGTTTTCTAATTTTTAACCCCCCCTTCCCCATTAGTAGATAAAATTATATATCCTCCTCTTCCCAAAATTCATTCTTAGTTTCTTCTCTGCAATCAAATATTAATAGATGAAACAGAGGGATTTTTTCCAATATAAAGATTCGCTCGTGCTGTTTCCTATAATAAAGCAGCGTAATAAACCCTTAAAGGCGGAGGAGGCAAAGTGCAATTTTAAATATAGGCCTATATATATCAATTAATCAAAAATACTAAGTAATATGTTTCTATAAACATTTATTGAAATAAATTATTTTCCGCTTAGGATGAGGGTCTCTGGACTATTATTTTGGGCCTCCCAAGGGCGCCGATAATTTTAAGTGCGAGTGGAGTAATATATAATTTATATATACTTTTTTGTGGAATATTCTCCAGACCAGTAGTATATTTGAAATACGAAATTCTAGGATCAAATCCTAGACGCTGAATTTTTTGATTAAGGTCTATGTAAATGTAGGCAGATATTGGAAGCTCTTTTAATAATTAATCATCTCTCTTACTAGGGGTTCCCAAACTTTTTCGATTTCCGGCGCCCCTAATATATCAGAATTTTTCCGTGGCGCCCCATGTCAAATCTCAGGGGAAACCTTATGTTACTTATAGTTTTTCATCATTTCAAATTCAGATACGCTTTGATATTGTTATGTTTGCAATTTTGTGTAATAAATAATTAAAAATCCTGCGCCCCAAGAGAACAGCCTAGGCGCACAGTTTGAGAAATACTGAATCATACAATTTAAAAAGAAAAAAGATATTTAAATGGCCAAGAAATTTAAAAAAATTTAGTACATTTTTCTCTAATTTCATTCATATGATAAATATGAATAACAAATCGTTGTGGTTGCCTATCTATAGGCGGATTTATTTTATTAAATTATGCAATATTGTAATAAATCAGAGAAATAATAAAATATATTTTTCTAAATAAAACTTAAAGTCCAGGAAGAGGACTCCGCAGTGAAACCGAACTTTTGAAATATTTCAGATTAATTTATTGGTCATTATCTTGATACATACGTTGTACATATCGATACGCCTACTATATCAAATGACTAAATAAAAAAAAATTTTGGTCATAAATACACATATCAATTTTGACAGACATTTGGACCAATAAATTTTCTCTGATATATTTCAAAGAATTTACACTATCTTCTCTTTTAAATAAATATTAATTAATTTTTTTTTCTTTTTGTTTCAGGTAAACTCAACAATCTGCTTCTCTATTTATACTTAACGCTATTTTATAACAAGTAAGTTTTATAATGAATTTCATACCGTTATCCTTTCCATCCCATAACCCACAACCCCTGGATGAAAATCAGAGCAAGTAAATAGTAGTTATTCAGCCGGGTGCTGATGTGGCTGCTTGGTCAAACGATGGGACCAGACCCTAGCTAGGAAAAGGGTTGGCAAGGGCTTGTGAGTGTGAGCAAGAATGGCTAATAGTGCACCACTCTGCTGTCAAAATGGCCGTGGATGCGTTGTCAGCTTTCTCTTCAGTACTTCCCCCTCATGGTGCTGTAGGGCTCAATTACCGCCAGTGATGGAATGCTGGCTTGGCTATGGAGTGAACATAACCGCCACCCCTTTCTCTCTTTTTTACGCCACCATCTTGCTTCTCTTTTTTTCCCTCATTTACGATCACATTGTCGTCTCCTTCGGAATCTTTTATTAATATATCCACTTTAATATTATTTTCTAATAAGAAAAAAATATGGTGTGACTGGTCGCACAGTTTCTCAACTTTCTCTTACCTACGGAAGTTTCTGTGCTTGTCACACCAAATTTTTTGTGTTGAGATATATTTAGTTTTAATTTAGTTCATGTATTCATGTAAATAAATATTTCTTAGGCTACGTTAAAAAAAAAGAAAAATAATGTTATGTAATACACCCTAAACTCCAAATAGGAGAGGGGAATCTCGTAAATAAATAAATAAATAAATATTTAGTTTCCCATACCATCTCAGTTCCAAATTTGCGTTTTAAATATTGATTGCTTGAAATAAACTATAACTTAATTATTTTTCAAAATTTTAATCTCATATTTGGATATTTTATACACAATAGAGAATCCTAAATGAATAAAAAATTTCATCCAAGTTGGAAAAATTTTTTTTTTTAATGCAAAAAGTTCCAAAGGGGACCAACCCCCTTTGGAATTGAAATTTACATGAAAATTCCCATAGGGATTTAACATTGACTCTATGGAAGGAAGAGCCCGAAAATGAATTTGAAAAATCTAAAATACTACATCAGTAAAGTGTGCTTCAAACAATTTTTAGGGCAAAATAAAAATATGGATTTTGACGAGCATCTAAAAAATAATTGATTTATGAATTTTAATTAAAATCATTAGAGCAGATTTTGAGAAATTCGAAAAAAACTGAAAAAGTACTTCAGGAAAGTACTAGTACACTTTTTGTCGGATTTTGAACAAAAGCTTATTTGACCTAACTTAAATATACAATTTCAATTCGGTAGCTCAATTCCTTCCTGCATGGTCCATTTACTCTTATCTCATCTTTGTCTTGTTTTTTCAATTTTTTTTATATAAAATACATCGATTCTGATCAATCGAATACTTCATCATATAAGATGAAGAATTAGAGAATCGGAATCAGTAATTTAAAAAAAAAAATCGATTTTTTTGAACTTTTTTTAGTAAATCGGCTATCCTGAAAAATTGATCCAGTGAAGGTTTGTCACCTCTTCATGTGGACGGTCACATCAGGGCAGGATCTAGGGGAGGGGCAGTGGGTGCACGTGCCCCGGGCGGCAATTAAAGAAAAAAAAATTTTTTTGGTTACGCGACGGGAAAAAAATTTTTGGTTTCCGCGCAAGAGAAAATGTTCCGCGGGCGGCACACGAAAAAAATTTTGGTTCCGCAGGCGGAAAAAGGAAAAATATTTTTTCGGACGGGAAAATTTGAATCCGCGAAAAAAAAAAAAAATTTTCTCGCAGAAAAACTTTTGAGATCAGGGAAAATTTTAAGGAGGGGGCAAATCTCCTAGTCCCGGCCCTGGGTCACATATTTATCCAGGCCTTTGAATTCTCTTTCTTTTACCTGATTATTTTTTTCGATTTTCCTATGGGATGGAATATCTTTTTGTTTTAAAATAAATAAATAAATGAAGTTAGTTACACTTTGAAATACTGGAATGAGTATGGAATAAATAAGCACAGAGCCGCCGTGTGTTTCTCACTTTAATACACGCCTGCTTCTTTTCTTTTCTTTCTCATTTTTTTTTTATTTATCCATTTTGCTCAGTCAATTCGTTTACGATCGCATTTTTGTCACCTTAGAAAAACATTTTATTTAATATATACACTTAATTTAACATTATTTTCCAGTAAAAGTGATAAATAAAATTATCATATCATTTTGGGTCTAATAATAAAAATATTATATTTATGTTCTAACCAAATAAAAATTTACATAGTCCAAAACGATAGATAGCGGAAAGCTTTCTGAAGGGGGAAGGAGGGAAGGCAAATTTAAGACTTTTTTTTCAAAACCTGAGTATATTGTTTTTTTTTTTTTTTTTTTTTTTTTTTTTTTTTTTGGATTGCCATAATTTAAAAACAAAAAATTAATTTTTTTTTTGTGGGGGAAAACTCTGTGTTAAGGTATAAAAACCCTCATAATCTACAATAAAATATATTTCCCCGATTATTTTTCCCTAATGCAATGTGTAGGGTTTAAATGTACATGCCAAACACATTCTTCGGTTCCGGGCTCTGAAGCCGCTTCCTTTTCCCATAATTTGTGCTCTAGAAGTACTTCTCTAGTTTCTTGCCAAATATTTTTGGGTTTTTTTTTTACATTGAATATAACTTTATTAATCTAATTAATCATTTGACATTTTGAAAAAATATATATTACATTTTATTTTACTAGTTTTATAAACTTATTATTTGAGATATTTCATAAGCCTATTTGTTAGCCAATAATTATGTCAATTAAGTGGCAGCTTTTTTTTTTTTAAACACTCACACTTTTTTCTCATTCACACTCACATTCACACAGTCTTTTCGGCAACTTAGGCCATATAAGACTTTGACGATAACCGTTATTTGAATAATATATATATATTTGGGTCCAGGCATTCTTATTTAAGCCATTTGGTATCCAAATGCCTTAAATAAAATCATTTTTTTTTTTTTTTTGTTAGAGACTTTTTTTCTGTTAAAAAGTTAGGCATGTAATTGTAAATTTTTCAATTTGAAAAAAAGTCCTCCTCACAATCGATAAATGAATGATTTTATCATTAATGGAATTCTCAAAACTTATTTCCTTCATTATCTATGCTAATCGTATTTAAAAGGAAAATTGGTTGGGTTTTGAATGAGGAAAAACAATACAATTGCTAATAAAGTGTTATCAAACCGTTAGATTTCCGTATTTAGATTTTTTAAAAAGCTTTATTTACATATCCGAACTAATGGTCAGATGTGGACATCAAATTTCCATATTCTGAAATAAATAGAAGTTCACGTATTTTAGCTTGAATAATGCATGCAAACATGCGGAATCAGCCAAAAACCCATGCAATCAGACGCTAGGGTCATAAATGACGTCAAATCGCATCCGATATAACCCCTCCGTCTGAAACGGCCTTAACTCTACTTAACACCAGCGATCCTGAGGCGAATGAATGAATTTCTTCTCCACTCCCCACTCCCCACTCCTAAGTATCATTATAATTTCCAATAACATTTTTAAAACATATAATTAAACTAACTGTATTTTTTATTGAAATAATTTTTAAATAATCTTGAATTTATTTCGTGTTCATTATTACTATCTACTAAAGGAGTTAATTTCAAGACTATTTTTTCTAATAAAATATTTTATATTATGAATGAAGAATCTCATTAAAAGGTTATAGAGCCTTGGGTTCTCTCTCTTATTATGAATTATGTTTCTCTCTTTCTCCCTCTAAAAACATTAAACAAGTTATACACTCTTGTTTTGATGAAAATTTCAAATTCACTCTCTTTAACATAATGTTTTTATAAGGGAATTGTTTTTGGATTAATAAAGAAATAATAAATTTAATTAACTTTGAGCATATTATGAATTATACAAGCGTGAAAAATTAAATATTTCATCGAATTTACTAAAAATAACAAACAAGTAAAGTAAAGTAACAGGGAGAGAAACTTTTATAATGATAAATTTATTTGTGACTTGACTTATATTAGCGACTTTAATATCGCTAATGATTTATGTTTTTCTCTTTTCAAGGACTAATTATTATCCTTCTACTCTTATTTATTCAAATGTTAACATGCAAAAGTCATAAATTTCTTGAAAATTTTTAGGATCTTTTGTTAAATAAAACCGCCAAAGCGCCCAGCCTCGTTTATTAATTAAAAATATTTTTTCTAATCAGTTTACATACACTTAAAAATTTTCAAGTGATATTCATAAACTTGTATATAAAGCCATTCACTAAAAATTGAACTTTCATTAACCAATTTATTAAAAGTTTCATAAACGGGTTTATGAAAAATTTTATAAAAATAAATCATCCCTCGAGAGGTTTGAACTCGAGCTCTTGGTTACTTCCCTTTAAATGTTATGGCGCCTATACAACCTCGACTACTTACTTTGTTAAGAATATCATGCTTTTTAAGCTACTTAATTTTTTTTTTTTACACACACTTTTTTCTCATTCACACTCACACCCACACACACATTCACACAGTCTTTTCGACAACTTAGGCCATATAAGACTTTGACGATAACCGTTATTATTTATAATATCTAACGGGGGTCCAGGCATTTCTATTTAAACCATTTGGTATCCAAATGACTTAAATAAAATAATCGGACTGCCTTAAGTCCGAACCCGCGACGTTCGGTATAGAAGGCGGGCACGCTACCAACTACACCAAGCTCTAGGGCATACTTAAATTTGATTTTTTTAAATTTAATAAACCAGTTTATGAATTTGATTTCACAAACTAGGTAGGCCCATATTAAAATTCAAGCACGACAGTAAAACAATTGAAAATTCATATTTTTTTTTACAGTGTAATAGGTACATTTATTTTGTAAAACAAATTTAAACAAAAAACACCTATTGGAACTTATACAAAAAAGTTTTATTTTTAATTTAAAATCTAAACAGGTATGTAACATGTATCTAGTCTATGAGCTATCCAGCCAGGGACAGAGAGAGTCGTTGAACTTTTAGCAGATAAATTGAGAGCTGCTTTTTTTTCGTTTTGATTTAATTTCCAATAAATTTTTATAAACAGTTTTTTTTTTCTCTAAATTGTAATCCAAGATATTAAGGACTTAAATAAAAATGATTGGATTTTTTTTTTTTTTAGAAAATCTTATAATTTATTACTTGCCGGTATTACAACTTCACAAAAGAGTCCTCTTATAGGGGGAGAAGTTGGGGCTCTGAGTCTTTTGATCTGGATAATATATTTCATTTTACTTTTTTTTTTTTTTACTATTTGTGTTATTCCGATTTTGATAAAATTCATTTATATAACAAAGCATAATAATTTAATGAAATAATCTTAAAGATTAAGTTAAAATAAGGGAAAGTAAATCACATCGCACATTTATGGATAAATTTTTCGGTTGTGGAATTTACAAAATTAAGCAAGTTAACACAAATCAAAACCAGAAAAGACTCCAGATAATCGATCATCTTGTGAAAGAATCCTATTAGCAAGATTATTATTAATATAACAAGTTATTCAAGTTTTTACCTTTCTTTAGATGTATAATATTATTTATAGTTGGAGTTATATAGATAATTAAAAACTCGTTTACATTTATTTTTATCTACAGTATTTCATTCACCTTTCTCAAACATCTCAAAACATCAATAAAAAATCTGGTGTGACTGGTAGCACCTGATTTTTCGTGTCGACATATATTCAGTTTCCACCGATATATTAGAATTCAAGATGTAAAATTTATAAACATGGAAAAATATTTATATTTTGTTACCAAGCCATTTCTCCTATTTTTCCTATGAAGTACAAGAGTAAAGTGGTCTTCAAACAATTTTGAGAGCAAAATGGGAATATACATTTGAAAGAGCATCTAAAAAATAAATGATTTTTTAATTTTAATCAAAATCGTTTGAGCAAATTTTGAAAAAATCGAAAAACAAACTGAAAAAGTACATCACTAAAGTACTATTACTTTTCTATACTACTTTCTCATAACTTCTCTAATTGATAGTTGTGTTCAGTGCTTGTTCACCAAATTTTTGCTATTGACAAATTTATTTAATTTCTGGGAATAAATCATTATAATTTTTTAATCCTTTTTTGCTACTGAGGCCATTTAGGGGTGTGAATTTTATTTAATATATTTTATATACAATATACCCATGGCTACCGGGGGACGTTCCACATGCTGATCCCTCGGGGTCACCAATCCTGAAATTATTACATTTCAAGATGTAAATTTATAAAGGAAAATATTTATATTTTTTACCATGGCAACCATTTCTCTTATATCTTTCTTATCAAGTATAAGAAAGTAAATGCTTTAAACAATTTTGGGAACAAAATGAGCAAATACATTTTATAGAGCATCTAAAAAATAAATGTTTTATGAATATTCATCAAAATAGTCAGAAATTTGAGAAAATCGAAAAAATTCACCTCCTAGCTCTTTTCGTTCTTGAAATATTTTGTTCACAGACAGACCATTTTGCGGGACCCATTTTTTTGACACAGGGAACCTCAAAACATGTAATTCCTTTAAAATCTCAACACAGAATTTTTTTTACCTGAATCAAATACTTTCTGCCTCTATATAAATTTATACAGAATATAGATAAAAAAAAAATAGATGAATTTAGTTTTAAACTCTCGACCGTATTTTCTAATTGAAATATTGTAATAAATATTATTTTAAATGATACACTACATTAATAGTTGTGAATCATTTATACACCTTAGAATGCAATTTATTTGTCCACAGGTTCGATCCTTAATAACAAAACAAGCTTACATAAAAATATTAAAACTACAATTATGCAGTAATTATAAATATAAAAAAAAGATTTAATTATGTAATAAATTTTTTTCCTGTTATCTAAAATAACATTGAAAATAAATATTAATAATAGTCTTTTTAATACTACTATATAAAACTATTTGACAAGATAAAAAAAAAGGAAAATACGTGTTATAATAGAGTTATTATTATTAGCAGAGTGTAGTGTAATTATGCATGTATGGCGCCATTGCTGTGTCCCTTGTTAACACTGATATAGCCTATCCAGGGTGTCACTGATTAACACTTGCTTGGGTAGCCAGGTGTGACGGCTTTTGAAGGCAAGCGAAGAAAGTTGTGCCAATCTGCATCCTGACTCAAGACCTTGCTCTATGACCATTTACTGGAAAATTTTACTCATTCGCATTTCCTTATTTATTTTATTTTTAAATACTTTTTGACTTGTTTGTGATTTACTTAATAATTATATAAATTAACGATCGTGTTCCTTAATTTATTAAATGGGACTCATCTCGCTTGTGGTAAAATTTTTATTATGTAATTTATATATTTATTTAAATTATATCGATACAATCAATTAAATATTGAATATAATAGCCCTCGGGTCTTGGTGTAGTTGGTAGCGTATTGGCCTCTTAGTGTCTCGGGTTCCCATCCCGTCTCATGCAACAATTTATTTCAATTGGATTGGCTACCAATCCAGGTGAAATAAATAGAGACGGGGTCTAAATGGCCTTCGCTGGCGAAAAAGATCTTAAATGAAATAAAATAAATAAAATTAAATATAAATAGCAAAGAGATACTCGTACCTTTCTTTGAAAGTAGATATCGTAAAAACATCAATATTCTCATGATCAGGAAATAATTTTTTTTTTGATTAAAAAAATTAAATTTTTTATACCACAAATCACGATAAGATAATTGAAAAATTTTATGAAAATAAAATTTAACCGTGATAATAATTTTATTTCTAACTATCCGCCTCAATTCCAGCCACAAAGACTTTACAAGATGTTTTAGAATGAAGACATTCCTGAGGAGGAGAGAAAATTGGGAAAAAACGTTTTATGTGTGTTTTTTTTTTAAATAAAACATTTGAAAAAAAAAACTTAGTGTTTAATTTTTAGTTTAAATATTAATAAATAAAATGTTGTAACAAGAACCACCGGGCGAAAGTTGAAATCTTACTTTACAAGAGCGGATCCAGAGGTTTTTCTCGGGGAGGGGGGTAATCTGGCGTGACTAGTTGCACAGCATACCATTTTTTTCTTTAATTCCATTATTTAAAGACTCATTCTGTACTTGTTTACCTGAATCAAAAAAAAGGGGCTTTCGCGACATGGTCTGTTTGTGTGTGTGTCTGTGAACAAAATATGTCAAGAACGAAAAGAGCTAGGAGATTCAAATTTTATATTTAAGTTAAGCACCACTCTGGCATGTGACACGAAGCTTTTGAACAAAATCCGTCAAAGAGTACTAGCACTTTAATGATATACTTTTTCAGTTTTTTCGATCTTCTCAAAATTAAAATTTTAAAATCAATTATTTTTTAGATGGTCTTTAAAATTTATATTCTCATTTTGCTCTCAAATTTGTGTGAAGACCACTTTACTCTTGTATTTCATAGGGAAGATAGGAGAAATGGTTGCCATGGTAACAAAATATAAATATTACATCTTGAATTCTAAATATATCGGCGGAAACTAAATATATGTCGACACAAAATATCTGGTGTGACAACCACAGAACACAACTTTCGATTACCGAAGGTAAGAGAAAGTTGTGTGCTGTGCGATCATTCACACAAGATTTTTTTTAGATAGGAAATTATGTAACTTCACGGGGTGCCGGTAGATGGCTACGGCCACAGACCGGTTGGGCTTGAGGCGTGTGTCTCCGTGCACAAAAGCACTTTAGGTAAATAAACTGTGAAGAAATTCAAATAATATAATAAAATAAATAATAGAGAAAATTAAAATGGAGGGGAAAATTAGCAAAAAATGTTTTAATATACCATTTCTTTTTTTGTATGGTCAATTATCTATCATGTTTCATAAAAGATGATCTCTAACTAGAGATTCATCTCCCACGATTTCTAATTAATAAAAATTAACTCTTTGAGACTATAAATTACAAATTTCCGTCATTATGATTGATTCATCTATCTTCAAAAATAAATAATAAAAAACAAGGCAACAATTAGAAAGTGACAATGATTCTCACTACCTACGAAGATAAAATTATTGCTGTCATTTTTTCTTTAACGATGATCAAATAATTTAAATGTCATTTTATTAGAAATTATCATTTGTTAGAGATGCTGTATATTGATGCTCTTTTATTTATACATGGGTATAAACCAATGAATAAGCCGAGATAAATGGACTTTATTATTCATAGCCAGTTTCTCTTTCAAGTCTCTCTCTTATTACTGAAAAAAATATCGAATTATTTGGTTATTAATGGATTTTGAATTTAAATAAAATATTCAGTCATTTTTATAAAAATTAGACAAATTTATAACGTTATGTCTCATAGAAAAAAGTCTGATGACTTTTCCCGAAAAATATCAAATTATTTACTTAAAATTCACTTGGAAAACCCTAGTATACTCTTAACAATACAATAATCTGTGTAAAAAACTTTGCTTGAAGGTTAGATAAGATAAATCTTCGCATTTCGTCCCAGGCGAAAAAATGTACTTCAATTAAATTGGATGCCAATCGTTTGAAATAAATAGGGATGGGGTCTATCTAAATGGTCTCAGAGCCGAAAAAGATCTTAAACAAATTTAAAAAAATATTTATATATAAATCTTGCAGAATCAATAAAGATATAGATTTGATAGTTATTGGTTCGATAAACTTATTTTCTATAAAATCACGATAGACGTTGGTATTCATACTTTTTCAAAAAATTAAAATATAGTAATTTGTGCGGGTAAGCTCGATTGCCAAGTTGCATTGAATTAAGCCACAATTATTTCTTCACAAAATTGGTTTGTTTATAATTATTGGCAACTTTTTATTAAAAAGAAAAAAAAGTATTTTATTTGCCAATCGAAGATTGTAAGATTAAATGCAAAAATCAAAAATAAATAAATGACTCATTTAATTGGAGAAAGGACAATATCCGTATATAACCTACTTTCGATATATTTTATAAAATTCTAATTTGTTTGTTTCTTGATGACTGGATTATTGAAAGTTGACCTTCAAACGGTAAGGAGAATTTTCAAGCAAATATAGATTAATAAAAAGTGATTGATGCTATTACCATGTCGACGAACCTGACCTTCTAACATTGTCCTGATAAAGAGTCTGATCTGCATTCGAAACGTCGACAAAATATAATCTTTTACAATATTTTTCAGTTTGGTTGCCAATATATTCTCATATTCTAATTTATTTATTACTTTTTTTTTTATTTTCCTCTCTGAATAAGAGTTAATAATTTATTTTTTATTCAAATTTATTATTAGGTTCTGCGGATATTGACTACAAATTACTGGTACTTGATCTAACATTTCAATATTACAATCAATATATACAATAATCAGTCAGTCCTAGTGCAGGATTTTTTTTTTGGCCTGTAGTGAAGATTTTTTACTTTCTCTTACCCTATATACGAAATATATATAGAGAGAAAGTAGTGCGATCATGTCAAAAATTCGATGTCGAAATTTTGATGAATATATATATAAGTGGTCCCGTAAATTGGTCTGTCTGACTGTATGTAACGATTTTTAGCATGAAGTTGTTGAGCTAACGGATTGAAATTTTATATTTAAGTTAGGCACTCTCCCGGAAACTCAAAATAAGTTTTTGAACAATATCGGCCAAAAAGTACTAGTACTTTACTAATGTACTTTTTTAGTTTTTTCGTTTTTCTCAAAATTCTCTCCACCAAAATTGTTTAAAATTTAAAATATATTATCTTTTACATGCTCTTTAAAATGTATATTCTCATTTTTTTGTCTTAAATTTTTAGGCTAATTCTCTTCGAATTCATATTCAACTGGTTTATCATATCGGCTATATTCAGTATTAAAACCTCAAAATTGAAATCACTAACTAGGATATATAATTTTAATAGTGATTAAATATGATAGTTAAATTAATTAATATTGCTGATTGAGGGGGGGGTATTATTGAAGATTCAAATTTTTCTTAAAATTCTTTCATTTAAAAAATAATTCGGGGACTCCACGTTAGAGCGATCACGAGTCTTCCGAGCCAAGTGTCCGAGTCCTCACCCCTCCCATTTATGAAGCATTTGGTGATAGACTGTTGCACGATTGCTCTGCTATTCTAGTTCTTTTCATTGCTGACCCATTGCGAGGGAAAGAAGAGCACTAGGCTATCTATACTTTTCTCTCTTTCTCCTTTTTGAATAAAACCCAATTGAATCTTCATTTTACTGTCAATTAATTTAATACTTTATTTATTTAAATGCCATTTAAATAAAAAATAGTTGACTGGTTGGCTTTATATCAATCCCTTTTATGACTGATTTGCTTTTCCCTTTCAATTTTAACCTTTATATTATTTACTAATCCGTGACTAAAATAAAAGCCCGTAAAAAAATATGTTTACATTAGTCTTTTTAATTCGTGGACAAAAAGTCAAAGGGAAAGAGAAAGGAGAATGATTTATAATTTTTTTGAATAGGATCAAATATAAATTATGATGACAAATTCTATGTTTATGAAATGTGATAAAAAAGATTAAGAAATAAATATACGGATGTTATACTAAGCGCGAAAATTTTAATTTAAAATTGGCTATTGTGCTCTTTTAAGATAACTACGGAATAAAGAAGGGAATCGTTAATGAAAAACGGAGGTTTATTTTATTATATACAATAGGGGATTTTTTTTTTTTTTTGCAACGACCCATTTCTGCTAAAATTTATTTTTAATTAGGCTTTTACCTTTTCTTTTTACTATATATTTTCTATTTTGTTAACAATTGTATTAAATTTCATCCGGATCTTATGTTATCCATTCATATTTGAGAGGATGATTACTTCATCTAATTTAATGACTAACAATTCTCTAGAATATATAATATCTAATTTTTGTAAATATGTTTTTATATATTGGTCCTTAACTAGGGGATGGCGAATTACCTCACCTGAAAAATAAATAAATAAATAAAAATATATTAAAGAGAAAAAATCTTATATTAAAATCTTAAAAGTTATTAGAAATTTAAAAAATATTTAAAACTCATTTGGAGGGGGCTAAGGAGGGGAAAATTCAAAAAAAAAAGTCATCTACATGAAAAGT
>JAKCPI010019779.1:0-36768 GCA_023213315.1 Euborellia annulipes | reverse complement strand
TAATTACTCCCCATCAGTGGCGTATTCAGGGGGGGGGGGGCCCAGGGGGCCGGGCCCCCCCAAAGCCTTCTTCAAAACAAAAAAATACCTATTTTTTTCCCTAATGATTTTTTTTTTTAATAATTATTTTATTAACTCTCCTAAATTCTAAAATCTAAAAAAAAACTTATAAATAATTGAAAAAATCTCTAATATTTACGAATTTTGTATTAAAATTATTTTTTATTTCAAGAAAAAAAAAAATTTTTTTATTTGTTTTTTATTTATAATTATTATATTATCTAAAAAAAATTTCTCCACTTTAAGTTTCTTGGAAAAGAGGGGGGGGGGGGTTTCAAAAATTTTTGGGCCCCCCCCCAAGCAGAAATCCTGGCTACGCTACTGCTCCCCATATATGCTTTTAAACAATACACATGTAAATATTACTTTACATGCACATTTTTTATACCATTTAGTAATGATTTAAATAAATATCGTCTGTCTGCCTGGAATTCGAATACACCTCTATGAATATTGACATTTGTCAACAGCTATAACTTCTTCTTCTTCTTCTAGGCCACCAGAGGGTGGGGGATAGTTAATTAAATGATTGTTTTTATTAGTATAAAAGAGATTTTTGCCATTAATCATGATTTATTTATTTTATTTTAGTAATTAATAATACACATTAACTAGAAGAAATTACGTTTCAACCATTATTTGCCCAGCCTTTAATAGGTTATATATTCACTTGGAAATGTAAACTCTGGGAGTTAATTAAAATAAAAATTATTTTAAGACTATAAGAATGTCAATTGAAAACCCACATGCATATTAATAGCTTTTTTTTTCTTATTTCAGGTGAAAATAAATTGAAGGGAATTTATAGGTCTATTTTTAAAAACAAATAATTTTTTGTTAAATTAAACAAAACACTTTAAAAGAGGAATAAATTTTATTTTTCAAGGTTGACGTTTGTTTTGGTTGTATTTTTTTTGTTCTTTAAAGACGATGAAATTTTTTCCAATTTTTTTTTTTTTTTTTTTATAAAATTCTCATTTAAATCTATATATTTTAATGGTAATAAATTTTAATGAATTACTTAAAAACAATAAAAGCTTTTGATAAGTTGGTGGCATTGAAATTAAATATTTTTTAACCTCCCCTTCTCATTTCAGAAAGTTCGTAGTTGCATTTTCAATATTTTTTTTATTTTAATCAAATAATATAAAAGAGAATTTTAATAAAATAAAAGAGAATTTTAATAAAAAAATCTGGTGTGACTGTCGTACAGCACACAGCTTTCTCTTACCTTCGGTTGTGTTCTGTGCTCGTCACACCAGATAAAAGCTTAGGATAGACTCGATCTTATTCAATTTTAACTCTTAAATTAATTAATTATCTATATCATAAGCGATCCTATAGAATGGAATGAATGTAATGAGTGAATGATAATTACCTAGTGGTGATGTTTTTGAGAGAGTTTTAACGAAGAGAGAGAGAGAGAAAATTCGGTGTTTGTGCTGCAGGGTCGCCTGCTTGCCTATCTACTGACTGCAGGCTGCTGCCTCAGGCGGCGACGGTCGCCGCGCTGGCTGGAGTGGGGGAAGCCAGCGAGCACCGCCAACAATGCTCTGTCAATAATACAAGAAATAAAATTAAATTAGAAGATTTTCATTGTTAATGACTTTTTTGCGAATTATTGCTTTTAAAAAGACATTAAAAAAGTCACCCCTCGGGCTTGACTTGGTAGCGCGCCTGCCTTGTATGCCAAGGGTCGAGGGTTCTGATCCCAGGCAGTCCGATAATTTTATTTAAGTCATTTGGTTACCAAATGGCTTAAATAAGAATACCTGGACCCCAATATATATATTCTCACAATAAAGGTTATCGTTTAAAGCAGTGGTTTCCAAACTTTATGTTATCACGCCTCCCTTAAAAATATTTAATCGTATGACGCCCCCCCCCCTATTTTATAAAATAATACAAACAAAAAATTTTATTGGTAAAAAATTTATTAATACAAACTATTATATTATTTATAAAACTTTAACAATCATTTAGAAAATTGCTCACTGCGATTAATATTCGCGCCTCCCCTTAGACTAGTCCGCGTCTCCCTAGGGAGGCGCGAAAAGTGTGTTTTTAACAAAAAAAAAAAAAAAAGTCATTCACGACCCTTTTTTTTAATGTTAAATTTTTGTTTTCGTCTCCCAAAGAAAAAAAAATGAAATATGAATTTAATAAAAAATAAATAGTCTAATTATGTAATGAAATTGAAAAAATCCATTTCTATTCTATTCTATTATTATTATTACCTCATCTTTATTTATTTCAATTGATTGGTAGCTACTCATAATTATTTAAATGTAACTTTAATTTGTTGATGAAAATTAAAGAAGAAAATACATCTTGAGTTGATTGGTTAATACATTTTTATATCATAAACAAACGATTCTGAACGAGAATTTTGTTCATGGAAAAGTTTTTTAACAAATAAACAAAAATTTCTCTTTTTACAACGCTTTTATTAACTTGCTTTCCTGTTTTTCCGACAAATTTGCAAATCGAAATTTCGACCACTTCTACTTAAGCTAGAGCTTTGAAATTTTATACACATATGTAACACCCGTGACAATGCAATATTTGATGTGTCTCATTTTTGTAAGTCAATTAATTTCCAATTGGCGGCCGATCAAAAAAAGTGGGGGTAAAATATTATAATCAAAATTTCTCCTATTTATAATTAATTTAGAGTTTTGAGCATTGGCAGAGGTGTTCAATAGACTTTACTCTAAAAAATGTGCTATTCAAAATAATTAAAAATTAATTAAATTCAGATTAGCGGCCAATTAATCACATTTCCATTGTTTGGGCCGACAAAGTTGCGGATTGAAATTACGACCAGTTCTAGTTAATCTAGAGCTTTGAAATTTTATACACGTATGTAACTCCCGTGACAATGCAATATTTGATGTGTCTCATCTTTGTAGGTGAATTAATTACAAAATGGCGGCCGATCAAAAAAAGTGGGGGAAGTTTTATAATCAAAATTTCTCCTATTTATAATTAATTTAGAGTTTTGAGCATTGGCAGAGGTGTTCAATAGACTTTACTCTAAAAAATGTGCTATTCAAAATAATTAAAAATTAATTAAATTCAGATTAGCGGCCCATTAATTACATTTCCATTGTTCGGTCCGACAAAGTTAGCGATTGAAATTACGACCAGTTCTACTTAACCTAAAGCTTTGAAATTTTATACACGTATGTAACACCCGTGACAATGCAATATTTGATGTGTCTCATCTTTGTAGGTCAATTAATTTCGGCCTATCAAAAAAAAGAGGGGGTGAAATTTATAATCAAAAATTTCTCTTCTTTTAAAATACAAATTGTCTTGTATCGTGTATATGTATATAACTCATACGTATTAATATTTTATTACAAAAACTAAAAAGAGTTAAATAAAATAATATAAAAAAAAATTTAAAAACAACGCTTTTATAAATGTACTAAAAAGAGAAAAATAATTATGTATAATTTCTTTAAAATTATATTAAAAATTAATATATGTTACTAAAACTAAAAGCGTTGGGCGCGCAAATTAACAATCTCTTGCAATTTGCATTGCAGAGGATCAACTAACCTTAATTCACCGATACTTGAATCAAAAAAAAAAAATAAAATAAAATAAAATAATCTAACTAGAACATTTGAGTCACTTCAAACTGTTTTGCCTAACTACCCGCCAAGTCTATGGTATTAAAATGTATTCATAAAACATATAATAGGCCTATTTATACAATTAAAATTTGCAAATCCCGCGCCCAACGCTTTTAGTTTTAGTAACATATATTAATTTTTAATATAATTTTAAAGAAATTATACATAATTATTTTTCTCTTTTTAGTACATTTATAAAAGCGTTGTTTTTAAATTTTTTTTATATTATTTTTATAAAAATAAATTTTACGACAGCTCGGAGAAGATTGTTCAAAACGGAAACGAATTAGTTATAATATAAATATACCTTTTCCAAAGAAATTTGTTATATGAATTAAAATGTTGATATTATTTACATTTAATTAAAGAGACGAAATAAAATCAGTTTAAATGTCTTATTTTTTGAAAATAAAAAAAATATTCCATTAGTGAATTCACTCTAACCTAAGATTTGAAACTTCTTGCTTTGACCTTCATTAGAAACGACATAAAATTGCTATATAAAAGGATAACTGTATGTATCTTTTCTACTTCGCTTTTATAATTAAATTGAAACGCAATAAATAATTAAGTGATATTTACCTGTTGGTGATGAATTAGAGAGAATTTCAACGAAGAGAGGAGAGAGAATGCCTTGGCGTTTGAGCTGAAGCGTCGCGACGCGTTGCCTGCCTGCCTGTAGACTGACTGACGACGGCTGCTGCCTGAGGCGGCGACGGTCGCCGCACTGGCTGGAGTGGGGTGAGGCGCCAACAATGCTCTATAAATAGAACACAAGCAATAAAATTAAATTAATGAATTTAAAAGATTATCTTTTAAAGAAAAATAAATTATTTCTATTTTATACGAATTAACCCTTGCAAAAAGACAGAAAAAATCTGGTGTGACTGGTCGCACAGCACAAAACTTTCTCTTCTCTAAATAATTAAAAGTTGTGTTATGGGCTTGTCACCCTAGATTTTTAGTGTCGAGGTATGTATAGTTTCCGCCAATTTTGGATTCTAATATTAGAATCCAAAATGTAGAAAAACAGAAAGATATTTTTTATATTTTGTTACCATGGCAACCATTTCTCCTCCTATCTTTCCTATGAAGAACAAGAGTAAAGTCGTCTTCAGAACATTTCAACGGCAAAATGAGAATATACATTTTAAAGAGCATCTAAAAAGTAGTTGATTTATGAATAAAAAAAAATCGCTGGAGGGAATTTTGAGAAAATCAAAAAAAAAACTGAAAAAGTACATCAGTAAAGTACTAGTAGGCCTATTTTTTGGCCGATTTTGATCAAAAGATTATTTTCACACCTCCGGTAGGTTCCTAACATAAATATAAAATTTCAACTCAATTCCTTCATCATTTAAATTGAACACAGACACACAGACAGACCATGTTGCGAAAACCACTTTTTTAGATTCAGGGTACCTCTCAAATCATTTATATCCATCAAAATCTCGACATCGAATTTTTCACATGCTGAAATGTCGTTCCCATTTTTTGACCTAAATTTGGATCACCCTTTTTAAAAGTGTACTTCATCTTCATTCATACCTTCCCTGTTTTGGCAAATACGTATTTATTTAAGGGTGTGGTATTTTTATATTTCATTCTTTAAAATACAATCCTTATTCTTAAAATAATTCCATCTTAAAAGGGTATAATAGATTACCTCGGCACTTGTGACCTATATTTTTTATTTAATTCAACGGATGAATGAATTTTATCATCAACATCTTAAAGAAAAAGTAAAAGGTCCACCCCCGTCTTTTCACTCTCAATTCAACCCCCATGGACCCTTTCTCTTTCAACGTTCCCACAGGATCAATTTCCTGTCGCCTACCTGTCCGATAAACCCGATATCCGGCGCACCTTGCGTCCTTGGAACCTTCGCTTTCCCCCACAAACCATATCCTGTTATATCAACTCCGATTTCGGTATTTCCCAACCTATTGTGTCACTCTCTCTTTTCTCTTCTTTTATTTTTCGCGATACAATCCACCCTTATCCCTTTCGGTTCCTACAAGTGCAAGCCTAAAATCGAGAGCAGAAGACCCTTTCTCTCTTCCTTTTTTTTATTATATACAGGTTGTTCTAAAATAAATATATACTCACTCATCTGTAAGTAAACTGATTTCAAAGCAGTGTTATTCTTAAAATAATTTTTTTTTAATTAAATGATTTGCTTTATTAATTCACTTTTTATTTATTTATTTTCCCTTAATGCTTCACATATTTTTAAATTCGGTATTCCAAATCAAAAGAAAAATAACAAAGAGCTTTCATTACTTTGTACAGAAAAGCGGGCAAATAAAATTTTTCTGATATATAGAATACCCAGCAAGCTACTTTTTCCCATCAACTAAGTACAATAATTAGCTCATTTTAGTACCCCCATGAATCTTACTGGGAAGGTTCCTGATTTCTTCACTATAGACTATTATTTAAGACTATGTAATAATCTAATGACATTTTGCTGCATAAATTTATTAGCTCTTTGGTTTTTATCGAGAGATATTTAGAAAATTTTATTTATAAAGAAATTTCAGAAAATTTTTTTATTGTAGATTCTCTCTTTATATATATAGAGATTCATCAATCAATATACGAGAAATTTATAAAGTGTTTAGGTTACAAATTAGACATTAAATAATTGAATTTTTTTTATAAAATTTGTATAAATCAGAAATTGAAGTTCTTTTTTTTTAACTTTTATCATTTATTAATTTTTAAGCTACTTTTATTTTTGCAATAAGACATAATAATAAAATGAGACGCATAAATTAGTTATTTGGTTGCGCGTCTTCACGAATTGGTATGTTGATTAAATATTTCTCCCAAATAATTAATCGAAAATTGGTCATTTGAGTTGCCTATCTTCCAGGATTTTCATTAAGTTTCTCAGTTCTTTTGAAATTCATTAGCTTGCCATCAAAAACGTTTCATCAGATACTCTTTCTTCACTATTTTTTTTTTTTCAATTCATAATAATACTCTTTTTAATCTATTTCACAAGGATACTTTAACCAATCGAAAAAAGTGTACTGTAGAAACAGCCTTTATTATATTTTGATTGAATAATAGAGAGAAGAATATTTCAAGTAGATGTTGTTTGGTCGTATTTATTTTTTTAATCTTAAACTAATACAAACATGAATTGTGTTACCCTCTCAATTGAATCCTGAAGGATTTGATGTTTATTGGACGAGAGACACGACAGACAGTCTCCCCATCATTTTTCTTTTTTTTTCTCACAGTCTACTCTTGTCAGGCCTCATTTATCCCTTTGAGCTTGTCATTCAGACTACATCTACATGAGATCTAATAAAACTCATAATTATTTGTGAATGGCACAAATATTTTTTTATTCAATGACTTTTTCTTTTCTGACAAACTTTAAATTAAGAGCAAATTCTTCATAAAAAATCTGGTGTGACTGTCGCACAGCACACAACTTTCTCTTACCTTTGGTAATAGAAAGTTGTGTTCTGTGCTTGTCACACCATATTTTATGTGTCGAAATATGTTTAGTTTCACCGATATATGAGCCCGTTAAAGTACAAGTGGTGTAAGTACAGTTTCCCTTGTTTTGAGATATAGAAGGGTTAACTAGAATGTTTATAAAAAAATCAACATTGCCCTTTATAATATTTTATTTATTAAAACTCCAACTAGGCATTAGGATATATACAATTAGTGAATTAAACAGAACAAATTTTTCTCTACACCCCTATCATGCCTAACTCAAAAATAAATAAAAAAGTGGAGGGTTACACCACTTGTGCTTTAACGGGCTCATATTAGAATTCAAGATGTAAAATTTATAAACATGGGAAAATATTTATATTTTGTTATCATGGCAACCATTTCTCCTATCTTCCCTATGAAATACAAGAGTAAAGTGGTCTTCAAACAATTTTGAGGGCAAAATGAGAATATACATTTTAAAGAGCATTAAAAAAATAATTGATTTTTGAATTTTAATCAAAATCATTAGAGCAAATTTTGAGAAAATGGAAAAAGTACATCAGTAAAATACAAGTACTCTTTGGCCGATTTTGTTAAAAAGCTTCGTGTTATGTTCCAGGGGGGTACCTAACTTAAATATAAAATTTCAATCTCCTAGCTCTTTTCATTCTTGAGATATTTTGTTAACAGACACAAGACAGATCATGTTGCGAAAACCACTTTTTTTTTTGATTCAGGGGACCTCAAAACGTGTATATCCAACAAAATCTCGATATACACCAAAGAAGTGAAACTTCTATGTTTCATATATTTGCTGATTTATGATCAAATAATTTTCAAAGAGTAAGAGCTTCTATTAAATTTGTTAACTAGCTTTCGAGACATAAATGTGTTGACCAAACACGATGTGGAAGTTTACTTCTTATCAAAGCAGGTTCTTCATGTAGGCTAAAACCTTAATAAAAAAATAAAAGATATTTTTCTATTTTCAAGATTTTTTTTTTTTGAAAGATGACTGATGTGCCCAGTAACTACCAGTTTCGGTCTAGCTGAGAAACCATCATCAGATCTGCAAACGTACCTTTACAACATGAGTCATTACAAGTCAATCAAAATTTTTGAAAAACAATTTATAAAATACAAAATAGAAAAATATCTTTTATTTTTAATTTTATTTATGTTTTGCATTTTGATAAGAAGTAAACTTCCACATCATGCTACCAATCCAATTGAAAACAATACTTTCTCTCTCTATATATTTCATATATAGGGTAAGAGAAAGTAAAAATAGAGACGGGGTCTAAATGGCCTACCATGCAAAAAAAAAGACTTTAAATGAAATTAAAAAAAAAAAAAAAAAAACTTTCTAAATCCTAATCCACAATTCTAAATGTGCTCTAGTCGCATTTTTCTTATTTCCGGGTGATGTCAATGAACAAAAAAATTCAAATTTGCAGAGCTCTTGTGCACATGGGCTCACCCTCTCTTAATAGTTCAACCTTAGTTTAGAAATGCATCAAGTAGTTTCATTTGAAAAAAATTTTAAAATAACGGAATTTTTACTGTTAAAAAATCGTAACATTATCTTTGCTTGAGGGTAAATATTTTCGCATACTTCTCGACACTAACCCTCTCCTTATTTTGCGGTTCTCACAACAGTTGTTCAAATAAAAAAACCGACCCTCTTCTTCGACTTCCGGCCGGATGTCATGATGCAGGAGCAGGCAACACATCCCGAGGACAATTGGCATTTAATTAATCCTGAAGGATTAGCTTATCTTTCTATACTTTTAAAAGAATATAAATAACCTTTCAAGTGAATGGAGATAAAAACAAATTAATTGGCACTTAGAAAAAAAAAGATGTCTCGTTTTATGAAGTTTTTGCATTTTTGCACTTTAATTCCACCTAATTGCTTGGAAGCCGAGTAATTAGTTTTCATTTACTGCATCGATTACGGTGATTATTATTACTATTATTTTTTCTTATTTTTAGTATAGAAAATTGTCTATTGTCTACAAATGAGGGATTGTAGTACAAGAGCGGCTTCGTTTCATGTTTTTTCTCCTGTTTTGGTTATTAAATTAAAATTGATTCGTTAGAGAATTGAAAAAAGTGAAGCCAAGAATTTATTATATTTTTTTAAAAAAATTGATTTTTTTTACGCATATAAGGAAAATAATTTAATCCAATAGGGAGCGTACAAGTATTACGTAACGCAATTTGGGGGGAGGGGAGTCTCGTAAAACGTTACCATGCGTTACAAGGGGGGGGGGGGGTTGAACAACGCGTTAAGAAACGGTATTTTAGCGACTTTCTGATACTTTGCACAACATAATTGTAACTTTTAGATAAAAATGGCCACTTGAGCGTTACGTAACGTCTAGGAGGGAGGTCCAGAAAAATGTTACGGCGCGTTACATGGGGGGAGGAGGGTCCAAACCAATCTTCAAAAATTGAGTTACGTAATACTTGTACGCTCCCATACATGCATTTTGCTAGTAAGCTTCAGAGTGAAGAAAGGGTTCTTTCTACTTGGCTACAGATGCCGAAAAAGACTTTAAAAAAATTTTTAAAAAGCTCCAGAAGGTAATTCATATTTAATATTTTCTACATTTTATAGATATGTAAATAAGGCCCGTAATTGAATAAATTCGTTTTTTCTTGCTGGAATATCGTGAAAACAAACAACTCACTAAACCATAGATTTCAAATTCTTTTTTCATCATGGGCTTAACTAGAGAATTTGGCTGGGGAGGGCCTTGGGGGGGGGGGGCATGGGACCATCTATCCTCCGGAGAGCCTAGAAAACCCCATATTTTTTCAATTTTTCTTGGGGCAGGGAGCTTTTTGGGGGGGGGGGGGCACGAGCCTTCCGGCACCCCCATAGTTACCCCCATTTTTCCATATATCACATTTATCGCAAAAAATATTTATATTATATTATTATTTGGCTTAAAAAGAGAACCATTTCATTTAACACAGCGTAGTAGCGTTAGCAAACAAGATTATTGCTTGAATGATAAAAAATATTTTCGTTGTATGGTTTTTCTTATTAATTAAAACTTAGGCGGGGAATAGCCTGGTGAACAATATGATTGTGAAGGTTGTCGATAATTAAACTTGGAGATGATAATCAGGCCAATTTATTTAGAGAAACTCCTCTCGCTACTAGTCAACGTTTTGGAGCACAAACAGCTCCTTCTTCAGGCCCTTATAATTAACAAAAATAAACACGAATTACAAGGATGGTTTCGTGGTCTACTCACATTGCAAAAATTTGATTATTGACCCCACAAAGTATGTACTGTATACCACGAAGCCATTCCTTTATAATTTGTATCATATAATGTAATTCATGTTTACTTTTGTTAATTATAAGATCGTGAAGGCGTAGCAGTTTGCGGTCCAAAACGTTGACTAGTAGCGGGAAGAGTTTTTCTAAAAAAATTGGCCTGATTATCATCTCCGAGTTAAATTATTGATAATCTTCTCAATCTATTAAAACTTTTATTTTTGTAATTTTTCTATTTTTTATTGTATTCAATTTAACCCTCTAAGCATCTGAAAATCGCATTATCTGGATTTATAAAGGGCCCCATATCTCAAATAGCTTAGGGTCTTTTCAATTCTAAATTCAGCCAAGATGGTTGCACTGACATTCAAAAATTTATTTATTTATTTATTTATAATAAATAAATAAATAAAAATCAGCTCGCTAGTTAACTAGAGGGTGAGTTGCTCATTTGGATTTCGTATCAACTAGTATTCAAAAACGAACGAATTCATAGGTCCTATGGTAAAACGTTAATTTGAATGTCGTTTAAAAAAAAATTTAGTGATGAGTCAGAGGTGTCCCCTCTCCCACCTAAGTCCAAGTGTTTTAAACATCTTGTCATAATAATTAATAAAACTAACTCTTCTTCTCCGGGTTTTGACATTTTATAAAATTAAATTTTATAAAAGAATCCTATTTATTTATTACTAAATTAATAAACTTCTAATAAATTTAATATTTTATCTTTTTTTTTTTTTGTTTTGTAATTTTTTTTTCGTAATTTTAAAAAATTCAGGATTTGTTATTTTGTCATAAATAACTCCCCGGTGAGACGATCGTCTAATAAATAAACCAGCAACTTAACTCTTAATCGAATTGTTTACATTTTAAGTAATTATCAGGCGGCGGCGAAGGTCGCTCGGTCGGTCGGTCGGTCGTCGTACGGCCTCTGACCTTTGAAAGGTGCATGCAACCAGCAACTAGTAATGAAGGTCGACGAAACCACTCCAATCCGTCCAACCAACCATCGAATCAATTACACACTTGGAACGAAAATTCTCACCGATGAAACATCCCAAAAAAAAAAAAAGATCGTAAATTATTCCCTCCCTCTCTTTCTCTCTCTCGATGAATTTCGATTTTTTCAAAAAAATATAAATCAAATGATTTAGTGTTGTTGTCGAAATTCTCTCACCATATCCACCCAAAAAAAAAAAAAAAAATTGCCATGAAAAGAAACGGAGGTTTGATAATTATGGTGATAATTTATGTAGGCCTAAATAAATAATTTGTCTAAAGGTGATTCAAAGGGGTTAGAGAGGAACATTCGCCACCTGCAGGTGGTGTGTGAGAAAACGGGATGCAATTCATTTTAGATTAAACAAGCTAGCTATTCAATAAATGATTAATTTTCATCCTCAAGGAATATAAAAATCTTCAGAAATAAAAGAGGGAATAAATTTTATAAGCAGAGGAATTTAAAATTTTTTACTTTTTATTAATAAAGTCACATCCTCACATCTCCCGGATGGGAAATTTTACTTTCTCTTACCAATATATATATATAGAAAGTATTGGGTTCATGCCAAAAATTCGATGCGAGATTTTGATGGATATCCACGTTTTAAGGTCCCCTGAATCCAAAAAGTGGTTTTGCTACATGGTCTGTCTATCTGTGTGTATGTGTGTGTCTGTGAACAAAATATCTCAAGAACGAAAAGAGCTATGAGGTTGAAATTTTATTTTTATATTTAAGTTAGGTACCCCCTGGGATGTGACACGAAGCTTTTGAACAAAATCGGCCAGAGTACTTGTATTTTACTGATGTACATTTTCAGTTTTTTTTCGATTTTCTCAAAATTTGCTCTAATGATTTTGATTAAAATTCAAAAATCAATTATTTTTTAGATGCTCTTTAAAATGTATATTCTCATTTTGTCATTGAAATCTTCTGAAAACCACTTTACTCTTGTACTTCATAGGAAAGATAAGAGAAATCGTTGCCATGGTAACAAAATTTAAATATTTTCCCATGTTAATAAAATGTATATCTTGAATTCTAATATATCGGCGGAAACTAAATATAACTCGACACAAAAAATCTGGTATGACCGGTAACACCGAATATTTTATTTGTATAAAATATTGAAAAAATTAAGAAAATTTTGAACAAACAATTTAGATATAATAAATACACACCAACTGGCAATACCACAATTTGACTCAATGTTCTGTCATTTGAGTTCATACTCTCAATAATTGGATTGAAGATGGTGGCCTATATTCTAGCAAGGCAAAAATCAATGCACTCGTGTGGCCTATCTTGCAGAATAGACTTTTTATAAAAATAGTTTACATATAAGTTATATGTATCTTCTTTAATAATAATTAAAAAAAAAAAAAAAATAGTTTCATTAATGACAAAATTTTAGAAGAGTTTTTTTTTTTTTTTTTTTGCAATCTTAATCGACTCTCCAGGAGACAAGATGAATTTTTCCCAGTTGATTCGATTTCTTTCCCCAAGGAGAAGAAAAGAAAAAAAAAAGAAGACGCTGTAATGCGATGTATGTCTGTCTGATAGCAAGCGGGTGGTGAGAAGATTCCCTTGGGAACGGACATGAGCCCGTGGGAACTCCGTCACGGCTGGCGCACGACCCGCGTCACGAGCTCTTCTTCTTCTCTTCCCGAGTTGAGTTCGGGAAAACTACAGACACCCCCACCCATCAACAGACGTCTGCCCACGAACTCGTTCGTATAAATAAACATAGCGTCAACTACTTTTATAGAATTTGTAATAATTAAGGATCGGATTTTGGTTGTTTTACCCTTTTGGTTCCTTAATTTCTTTTAAACTTAATTAGAAACTTTATTCATAGCTCATATATCTACATATTTAAATTTAAAATTTTTTTTTTTTTTATTTATTTGAAATTCCTATCGGGATCCCCGTTTATTTACCCGAGGTTCTTCCGTGCACGAAGACATACACCCACTAGCGTAACGTTTTTTAGCTGGGCCCCCCCCGCAAAACTTTATTTCGGACCCCATTATTAGACCTTACAAAAAATATTTTAAAAATACAGTATATCCCTGAACCCTGAGGGCCCGGGCCCACTCAAAGACAAATTTTCATTAAATTTTTCCGTTTTTACCGGAGCCCTGAGGAGATACAGTTTTTTAGCCCGGCTCGGCCCGTGGGCCCCCCAAAGTCCGCCCCCCCGCATTGCTGGGTCTGCGGGGGCGTACGTTACGCCACACATACACCTAAAACCCAACCGACCTCTGGCCGTAGCCATCTACCGGCACACCGTGAAGTTACATTATTTCCTATCTCTAACTCCTCCTCCTGCTTTTGTCTCTCTAGCTAGTGAACTAATCCTTATTTCTGGTTCCAACCGGCTCCTTTTATCCAGCCTCTTCTACGCTAGGGAGGATGTCCTAGTTTGAGGAGGGACTCCCTCAGCACTTTGTAGAAAGTCGACAACCTAGCCCTCTACACCAGCGAGCCCCCTTAAATTTTAATTATTTTGCCTAAAATTCCATGAGGACTTACAAAAGAAGGCTCTATAATATTTTTTTTCTTTTGAATAGAAAAATAAAAAGTTTTTAGTTTCCTATATTTTTTTTTTTTTTTTTTTTTAGTTTTTAGTAAAAACTCTTCTAGCCCTCGGGGGTTGGTGTAGGGGTTAGCGTGCTAACCTCGTATACCAAAAGTCGCGGGTTCGGGCCCCAGGCAGTCTGATGATTTTAAGCCATTTGGATACTAAATGTGACTAAGTGTGACCGAAGCTTAAGTGAGTCTAATATTGTCAATAAGCAAGGCCAAGTGTTGCTGAATTTCGGATTGGTGCTTCAGAGAAACATCCACTTCTACCTATCTATTTTACTCCTAATAATTATATACAGTTGACTAGATCTTCGGCTTCAAAGACCATATACCTATAGTTAGACTCTAAAAATTGACTTTAAATTGAAATTTAAGAATAGATGGTGTACATGGTGCTCATTTAATAATTGACCTATAAATCATTGGTAGGACCTATACACATTACGACAATACAATAGTTTTTCTACCTATATTTATTCATAATTAATTGGAATTTAAAAATATTATATCAAATATATTATATTTACTAAACAGACATTGGCTTCAATGATTTATGTCTATTTTTTTTCATTCATTTTATTTTTTGACTTGCTAGCCCCTCTCTCTGGAGTTCTCTCATAGGAACCAAGTTTCATGTTTACTAAAACAGGGAGGAATGTTTATTATTTATTACTAGCTGCTTATTATACATGTAGGTATGCGTTTGGCTATTATCTTTGGCTCCTCGCTGGTCATTCGCTGCTTGCAGCTGCATCGCAGCGGGGGACAACATTATTTTCTTCTTTATGGAAAAAAATTCCAATTTTCTATGACATGTCTGATACTGTAGATGCTTTTATCGATTCATCCTCTCGTTCTCATACTGTTTCTCAATTAATGATATTTTTTTTTTTTTTTTGAAATCTTATTTAAATAAAAAATAAATTGATATGGTACTTAACATTTATAATTCGTTGATTTATATTTTTTTAGATAAGATTCGACTTCATAAAACACGAATTACACATTAAGGATATACTGTAATTTATTCATACAGATGATAAATTTAAATTAATATCCAATTTATTTATAGACATTGCTTTGGGCTTTTGGCGTGTATGTGTGATTAAAAAATTAGATAAAACTAAATTTATTTAGAATAGGAAATGTTTGTTGTGCTTTTATGATATTCCCACATTAATTCAGTAGAGATCAGAAAATTAAACGTTTAAAAAGATTAATAAAACACAATAATATACTAGCTCATTAATCGCCAAATGAGACGCAGCTTATTTTTTAAAATAATTTTTTAGGAAAAATTTAGTGATAATGTTTGTAAATAGAAGGGGAAGGATGCAATTAATTTTCACTAAAACCTTCAAAAAGTTCGTGCCGATCTCTCACAAAAAATCTTCCTGTTATCTTTATCTGAAAATATTATATTAATTTTGGTTAATAAATCAAAAAAATATTTCAAATGCAAATAATATTTAAAATAATTCATTTCAAGAGTTATTAATTAATATTTTTTATTGATAACGTTATGTAGGCCTACACCTTGATGTTGGCCAAATGGTTGTTACCCAGAACCAAAACTTTAATTAATTTTAATTTTTTTCTCCCCGAAAATAGTGCGAGTATAATTGGTATTCAGGATGTATAGACTAGAGATAAAATAAAATGCGCCAATCTTGGTTAGGAAATACTTTTATTCAATTTTTTTTTTTTTTTATTTAAGGTCTTTTTAAAAATTTATGGCCATTTATTAGACCTCGTCCCTATTTATTTAAAATGATTGGTAGCCAGTTCAATTTAAATAAATTTTTGTCACATGGGAAGGGATTCGAGCCCGCGACCCTTGGTACAAAATGTTTTTGTTGAATTTGTTTAAGCTATTTTTCCAACATTTAGATCCCTATTTATTTCCATTGATTGGTAGCCAAATTTTCCACCTGGGACCCTCTCCCCCAGAAAGTTTCCTGGCCCAAGAAAAATTGAGAAAATTTTGGGCTTTCCAGGCCCCCCTGGATTGCCCCATCCCCCCCCCAGCCAAATTCTCTAGTTTCGCCCATGCTTGGTTTACAAAAGAAAAATCTTTTTTATATTTTTCTCATCTAAATGCTTTGTCGTTCCATCAAAAGATTTTGCGTGGTTTAAAATAAGATAAATTTCATTCGAAGATTTATAAAAAAAAAAGAAGAATTTTCTTCCAGGTGGGTTTCTTTTTTTTTCTTTGACGTTTGTTTAGCCAACAAGGGCGTTTCTGGGCCCGTCATCGCCATTTCCAAATATAAACACTCGGACACGAGGTGAATCTATTTTAGAGGATTATCAGACTCCATGTGGATAGAGCATCTGTCAATATTTATACCATTTGCAAATTAGCACGACTATTCAGAGAGGACATCCGGCTCGGGTTAAGACGTTCGCTGATTCAAATTGAAAAGAAAATTTATGGATCTCTTTCCAAAAGAAAGTCTGAATTCAATTTTATTTATTTTTTTATTTCAATATGCTACTTTTCTTAAAAATTATTATTATTAAATTTATTTATAGGGGTAGTCCACATATTACGTAATGCCTTTTTTACGATATTCTAGTCCCCCCCCCTGTCACAGTTAATCACTTACAAACAAACACCCCTACAAATATTAGGATACAACCACGTAGAAATACCCCCCCCCCCCCCCGAAACCGAAACTTGTTATAAACTTTTTCTTAAAATTTCCTATACAAAATTCATATCATTTTACCTTTTTTTTTAGTAAATTTTTCCAAAATTCATATCATTTGGCCTTTTTTTTAGTAGATACATAACTTTTTTAGTTTGCGATCATCTCATCTTTTCAAACTCAAAAACTTTTATAAATTCAAATTTGAATTGTTATGTCACGCTTAGAGAAACCCCCGGGTCCTGCGTGTCACAATTAGTAACGTTTTGGCCAGAGCCCTCTCCCCCCCTCTAAGGCGTTACGTAATAAGTGGACGACGAATTATTTATTGAAAATAATATTCCTTTGGAGACACTAGAAATTTTGTTTATTTTTATTTTTTTATTTTAATCAATTCTTAAAACCGGAAACCAGGTATTTTTTTTAAAGATTATTAAAACACACGCAAAGATTTAGAGTTAGAAGATTTATTTATTTGACCAAAAAAAAAAAGTTCGTTTTACTGATTGGTTTATGTTGTATTCTTTGCAAGTTGTATCTTGAATTTCACTAAAAAGCCTAATCGGATAAAAAGTCCCCCTGCCTCTTTTTCATTTGATAGGAAGAAGCACCTGCTTTTGGTCCAGCAGCATCAGAAGCAACAACATGGATGCGCACGCGTGGCCATCACAATGCTGGTAATAATCGTAAATAAAAGTTAACGAAGTCCCCAAGAGAGAGAGAATATACATCGAAACCAGCACCTCCCCCCTCCCCCCGCCACAACCTGCCTTTCGATTGCGGTCATCCGGCCAAAAGACAAAAAGTGGGGAGTTGCGTGGAACGGTAGGAGACTGAGCGCTATCACCCTGGACCATCGTCACCTTAATCATTCGCTAAAAGAAAGAAAGGGCGGATAGTTAATAAACATTTATAAGCATAACTAGACAAACAATTTAGACATAACAATTGTCAGTTTTATTTTACAACCCTATGTAATAGTACTATTAGTACCATTAATACTATTGTGAGATGATCATTTGGGTTGCCTTTCTTCTAGGATTTTATATATTCCATGATAAGTCTACCAGTGCTATTCTAGTAATCTATATATTTATTACAAGAATAGGTTACAATATTTAGAAAATTATAAATGTCAGCAAAATTTTAATGTATTTTTAAACGTGGTGTGAAATAGTAGCATCAAACAACTTTCTCTAACATATCGCCTACTGAGAATCATAGTGGCGAAAGTCCGAAATTCAACAATTCGAGAAAAGGCATTTGAAAGTTTTATAAACATATACATTTAATTAGCCGGGCAACAAATGAATAGGCCAGAATCAATAGCAAAGAATGGAAATATATTTTCCCCATTCAAAAGAGAAGACGTTTTAACAACGTTTGATAGGCTTAACTCAAAAATTGAATTTTCGGATTTTCGCACTATGATTTTCAGCAGGCTATATGTTTAGTGAAATTTAGAGGAATGTACGTCTCACTAGATTTTATTCGTCCTCTACGGTATTCTATCATTATTAACTACCCAAGAGATATATTCAATTAAATATTCGAAGTTTTTATAGATGATTTTTCTAAGACCATTGTGAATAGTTCTGCGTTAATAGCTCTGAAGATGGTCCTAAACGTCAGCAATGAGGAGAAATAAACGAAATAATAATTAGCTGCTCTCTCTTTTTTTATTCTCATTTTACTTATTCAATTAAATAATATTCTGGTGTTATAGATACAGTATATACAGTGATGCAGTCAATTCAGATATAAATTCAGTTTTGATGCTTTCTGAGTAAAACAGTGGGTTCCATAATATGGTATGGCTGTGTGTATGTTTTTTTAAAACCCTTTTCGGCTACTGAGGCCATTTAGGGGTTTGAATTTATTAAATAAATTTTTAAATACTACATAGTATCGATGACTACCGGGGGACGCCCGACAAGCTGATTGCTTGGGATCACCAATCCGAGCTTTCACTTAACCGCAAAGATTGTGGTGACTGTTGCTCTATCCCGTTGCCAAGCCCCACGGTTAAGAATAGATTTTAAAAAAATTGATTTAATAAATCATATTAGCTATACTATGTTGATGGCGTACACCAACATTCATTAATTCCAAAAAGAATTTAAATTCTATTAAATGTTTTATTATTTTGATTACCACCCGTGATTCTCATTAAAAATTTTATGACTGCAGATTAAATCTTTAAATCGCAAAAAAAAAAAAAAAAAAAACACTCAACATTATAAGTTCTTAATATTGATTAAACGAATATTATAAAGGAATTAAAATTTTTTCTGCCCCAAAACTTTTAAAACTTCCGTATCGTTTTTATTTAAGATTATAAAATTTAATAAGTATAAATTGTGATATTTCTTTATAAGGTGATGAAGAGAGAAAAAAAAATCAACAAGAACAAAGGAGGAAGAATAGTCTTTTCTATAATTAAATATCTGCAATTAAACAAAAAATCTTAATTGCAAGCGGGTTTTTGCAAAAAAAAAAAAAAAAAAAATCTGGAAAGGATTAATACAAGTTGTTTAGGAATGGCACACAGGATAAAGGGGTAACGGGCAAACGGCCAGCATTCTGCTAATTAAGAAAGAATCTTTTGAACCAGGCCCAAGCAGACCGAAAATTTATTCACTTGTGTGGCCGATTGGAATTCAGACGTTTTGATCTAAATGAACCAGTGAATAACAAATAAACCTATCAATAGCGAGTTAATTTGATTAATAGACTGATATCTTTTAGGGCTGGTTGTTTCACTTCTAGTCAACTAGAAAACTTATCCGACCGATCGCAAATCAGAGTAAACAAAAACACGCTTATAATTAAAATGAATATTAAAAATTTAAACTAATGAATTAAAGCTAATTAATTTCTTAACAAAAATTAAAAAAAAAATAAAATAAATACACAAGGCTTCTCTTCCCAATTTTACCAAGCCTTATCTTATACCTTGGCTAACTACAATCTGGACTCTTATTTAATGATATAATTAGCTTAACTAGATATGAAAAGACTCGAAAGTCATAATCAACTATTAAGAGCTTATCCGACGAATATATTTATAAATGAAGCAACTGACCCTTAGAGACGGAAGAAAATAAACTTGTTTTCAATTTTCTTTATGAGTAAAAAACAAATTAACAAAAAAACAAAGAGTTTTCAATTGCCCGAACCCTAGCCATGAAGAGGGTCGCATAGTGGACCGAAACCTCACTGTGGGTTCAAATATAATAAAGAAAAACATAGCTGTTCTGCCTTTTATTTATCCTGCTATAAATTAACAAAAATTAATAATTAATTATATAAAATCGTTAAACGATTCATTCATTGTTCTAATATGCATCTGCAGCAAAATAGATCGATAGGCCTACTGGATAAATATATTACAGTTCCAAAACAAAGTGATAAATCCCATAAATTATCTTAGTTAACTGCCTTTGAACTTCAATTTTTCTCTTTCGGGGCGTACGAACTACCTTTATCCTAAGTCGAAGGCCCATTTGTTTGAAATTTCAAACAAATCTGTATAATCATTTTAGTATACATTATTATTCATATATTAAATGTTCATGAAGAATATAATTTGATAAATTTTATCTCCTTCCCAAATAAGCGGGGGAGTCGTAATACGAATATGAAATACTCTTTTAATAGGCCTGTTTGAAAAAAAAGTCTAGTTTTGCATGAGTTAACAGACATAAATTAAATAAATATTTATAAAAGTCGGCCCCTTAAAAGAGTGAGAAAGAGAGAGGCCCGTCTCTAGAAGGCCCCAAGCAATTCTTTTGAGTGCTCAAACCAATTGGAAAATATTATATTGCCAAGGAACAAAGCCAACGAAGCGAGTCTAGTCAAATTTGTGGGGATGGACGACGGTTAATGGGCCCCAAAACGACCAAGTTATGATTATTGTTATTTACAAGAGGCGCAACCGAACCCGGCTCGGTAAATCTTGCTGATAACGATATTAAAAAGACCGGAGAGGGGATAAAAAAAAAAGGGTACAGGTGTTTGTTCGAAGACGAATCAAACAAATCCTTACACGATACGTGTAATTAAGAGGGCTTTTTGAGGACCTCAACGGGTTATCACCAAGGAAGGGTCTCCTCGTTAACGCGACCACTTGTCCTATTATTAAATCAATCTCGATCTCGAATGGCCCTGGAATGAGTACCGGGTGTTTATTTTTAAGAGACACTTGTCTAAATGATGTTTCATTAATGATGATTACGCCCCAGTTTCTGCCAAGCTTTACTAGCTATGTCTTGGTGACGAATTTGATGTGATCAAGTGATAATTGAGAATGAGTGTTTGTTGTTTAGAAATTATTTTAAAAGAATATACTACCAAGGATTCAATTTTGATTTTGCGAATATGCGCAGCCCGTCTTCGAAGTTATATTTTAAATCTTGTTAAATATGTAAATATTTTTTTTAACATAATTTTTTGCTCAAATATAAACTAAAGAAGCAAATCAAATGAATTTCAATAATACCTAAATTTCAGAATGACTAATATTTGACAGAATTTCGAAGAAAAAACTCATAGATTGCTAATCAATTTGATTGAAATAAATTTGATTCATTTGGTACAGGAATCGAAACCCCGATGCCTAGCACCAAAAATTAAACCAAGAAAGTATAAAATTAAAAACATTTCAAAAAATTTATTGTAAGGTATGTCTTTGTGGCTGGAAGTATTATTAAGGAGTCAAAAAAAAAATCCAAGACATAGGCAGCCAAAATTATTTCTTTTATTATTGCCGTTCCAGGCTGACGTTTCGGCCACTGGTCTAGGCTATCATCAGAGCTAAAAAATATTTTCGTACATTTTATTACAACATGTTAATGTGGCACTTTCTTTAAAATATAAAAATATCTATATAATCTATAATAATATACAATATTGATTAACAGAGTACATACCCGGAGGCGAGAATAAATGAAAATTACAGTTTCAGCGACACACATTCGCATGAACGGAGCGCTCATAGGACAACGAAAGAATGATATTAAATATTGGTTCATTAATTAATATTCGCATTAGTTCATGTTTACCCCCTAGAGGGGGGAGAGGTGTATCTAAATTAAACCCCCCCCCAAACAAACCATTTTGGGAAAATCCCTTTTTTGGATTCAGGGGACCTCAAAACGTGAAGATCCATCAAAATCTCGACATCGGATTTTTTGACATGAATCCAATACTTTCTCTCTATATATATTAACATATATAGAGGCAAGAGAAAGTATAAATACTATCAACATTAACAACATTATTAAACATATTCGGCGAAGGGTACTTTAAAACTCGGGCCCTATGCCTACTCCCCCTCCCCCCACTCCCTTGAGGCCTATATATTTAATAAATAAATTTCTTCTCAAATAACAAGATGATTAGTAATTCATATTAAGTAGATACTAGGGAGTTCAATTAAAAGAGACACCCTATGATTGTGTTAGCAATAATTGAACTCGCCTAGGGATTGATAGAGGTGGGAGAAACATTCAAACAAAAAACATCTCTCCAAAGATTCAATTAAATGAAATTCAATTTGTTTTCCCCTGACGAGTCCCTTTCTTTCTTCATCATTCTATTCATCATCATCTGCCCCCAGCTAGCACAGATATTGAAACACAACCTGTATTGAAAAATCTAATTATTATTACATTGATATAAATTATGATCGGTCAATAAACCAATGAGAATAAATTTATTTGTAGCGTTCAGTTGTTTCACTCCCTATCATTCGGATAAAACAAATTGCAAAGGTCTATTGTGTAATATTTTATAGAGCGTTTCTTATTAAATAAATAAATTAATAAGATATCATTCAAATTATTTCATTTTTATTTTCTCTTATGTAAAATATATATAGAAAATATCTTATGAAAAACATATAACCAAATATTTATTAATTTAAAGGTAGGTACAGCCGGAAGTCGACTCCCTAACTTTTTACTTTATTTGAATAATAAATACTTGGTTAGATGTTTTTCATAATTACTTCATGGACCAACACAAGATAGTCCTATATATATTTATTTAGAAAGTATCTTATCAAATATTGAGATTCTGATGGAAATACATGTTTTGAGGTCCTTTGAGTTAAAAAAAAAAAATGGATCCTGCAAAATGGGTTGTCTGTCTGTGTGTCCATCTGAGTGACTGTCTGTGATGACAAATAAATGAAAGAAAATGAGCTAAAATTTTATATTTAAGTTATCTATCCCACTGATGCACGATTAAAATTCACAAATAAATTATTTTTTAATTGCTCATTAAAATGTATATTTTCATTTTACCCTCAAAATTGTTGGAATCATACTTTACTCTTGTAAATTTACTTCATAGGAAAGATAGGAGGTCATGGTAACAAAATATTTTTTTCTAAGTTTATAAATTTTACATCTTGAATTCTCGTACCGCACTCTCGAACACAATATATGAACCGTGTTATTCAATGGTGTGTCAAAGAACAAAAAATTCAAAATTGAGTTAAGCATGGAATATTGTTTCAAATGCTTTAATTAATAGTATTTTTTATGAAATATGTCCTAAAAAAATTTATTTTTAATGTAAAAGCATAAAATTATTTTTACAATATTTCAATGCAGGATTTTACATTTTCAATAATGATTTATTACTTAACATGTTTTTCGTAATACTTAATTTGAAAAGAACAATTTTTCATTTATGCGTCAAGTGCAAGACATCGTAAACAACTATCCTTGAGATATTTTTCTTTATGCCCTAAGTATTTTCAATTATGAACACCCATCGCTATTGTTTAGAGGTATTTAATATGAACTCAAGAAAATATTAATTTTATTTATTTCAAATTTATATATTCAATACACTATTACTATATTCCATTTGTTGAAATTTAATACAAGTATTTCATAACCTACAAAAATTATAATTCATTTTTTAATTTCTTTTAGCCTAATTCTATAATGTTTTCTATCTTTTTCTATGAACTATATATATATTTTCCAATTAACAATAAATTAATATCTTTAATTGAGTTTTAACCAGTGTATTTTAACAACCAATAAAAAGTTATTTACCAAATAATATTATATATATTTTTTCCCCTTAAATAAACAAAAATCATTTTTTTTTTGAAAAATGAGAAAATTTTCTCTGAATTCGTAGACGTCAAAATTTAATTTTTTGATATTATTCCTGATAATGAAAATGAAGATGAGGATGAGGATCAGTGCGATTTCGAAAAGACAACAAAATAAATAATATTAGGTTAGGTTAGGTTGAAGTGGCCGTAATATTAAGTCTATTTCATTATTATAACTTTGATTTACTGTTTCCAAGCTATTTATTCAGAAATTAATTGATGAGAAAATTTTGATATCACTTTGTATTTAATTTTAAAATATTAATACTATTTAAAATTGATGAATGTGATTTTGATAAAAAGTTTCTATGCTACTAGTATTAAATATAAAGAGACTTTGAAGCATTTTTGCAAATATAATTGGACTTAGAGAATTTTTCAATCATGGGTCAATGGACTTTGAAGCATTTTACAAATATATATCGCACATAGAGAATTTTGTAAAAATATTTTTTATATTTTATTTTTTTCCACTAAATTAGTCATATTTTTAGAGATAATTTATGAATATCTGCCATAATTACAGTATTTACTTGCACAATTGACAAAAAAAATGATATATAATCTAATAAAAACAATTTAAATCAGAAAAACTTTAATGTTGATTTTCTCAAAACTCGATATTTGGTCTTTGACACACCATTGAATTACAGGGTTCATATAACGTATGTCGATACAAAAAAAAAAAACTGGAGTGAAAAGCACGGAACAAAACCTTCAATTGCCGAAGGTAAGAGTTGTGCTGCGCGACTAGTAACACCAAATTTTGACACAAAGTAAATCTCGAAAATTTTCTGATTAGTTCAGCATAAAAAAATAATTAAATCGATGCTGATATTTCGGTCCTGATTGAGACCAACTTCAAAATATTAGGGCTTCCAGTATATTTATTAAAATTTTCGATAGTTATTAGAATCATAAATAAAATAAATACTGTTGAAATATGTACAGTGAGGGACAATATTAAGTCCCACCCATGCGTTTTTTACTTGTGATTATTTCATTGCTTTAAAAAAATATTTTATATTTTTTAATGGAAACTTTCATGGTTCAATCGTAGAAAATTTCCACTAAAGATTTTAATTTTCTTTTATAAAAACAATGAAATAATCACAAGTAGAAAACGCATGGGTGGGACTTAATATTGACCCTCACTGTACAGTGGCGCCACAAGTGCGTGATCTGTTTAAGAGTGGATTTTTGAGCTTAGTCAACCAAAACAATATTTTTAAAATAAACGTTTTTTGCAACTAAAGGGGAAAGCTACTTTTAAGACAAAATCTCTGACAGCCAAGCATTTTGGTTCCGGTGTCGACTGTACAATTAGGTGTAATTTTTTACCAGTACACATAATGTAGGCCTAACAAGCTTGATTCGAGTACAGTATATGTGCAATATATGAATAAAATTGCAAATATTGTATTATTAAATGTATAGGCTTTACTAGTATTTATGTCTTTTATTAGCTATGGAAAAAATGAAAAGTAAATTTTAATAACAAGTGATTATGTCAAAAACATATTTCGTAATTAAAAAATTTAAATTTTTGCGATAGCTGAGGGTTCATTGGCCATATTACATTATACTTGTGGCACCCAGTCATAGGATAAAATATGATATGTCACTCCAGATTTTTTTATTACTAAATATAATATTAAGATACTCAAGAATGATTAAAAAAAACTCAACGCAGGATAAATAAATAATATTTATAATATTCAAATTAGCTAAACGAAAACGAGTTGTTAAATGGTGTCTTTTATTAATTTAACATAATAAATGGAATTCAGTGAATCGCAGTGAAACAGGATGGCCTTGTCAGAAAGATTTAAATCTAGGCCAAGTTTGCATTTGAAATGAATTTCTTCTCTCAATCAACACCTGCAAAAATTAATCACATCACAACCATCAACCACTGAAATTTTGTATATAAAATAAAAACAACCGACAAATAAATTTTTTTTTTTTTATAGCTCGGGATATTTTTTTTTTTTTTTTATAACGAGAAGATGAGATGAATGACCAAATGAGATGTGGCTAATTGACTGAATTTTTGAAAGCGACTAGGATTTTCCATCTGACCAAATAAATTATCTCCGTCCTCGTCTTCACTTCACCGTCTTCTGATTATAATATCTTATGTTAATGCGCTGAAGATTTGTATGATGATTTGTGAGGAAATTATTTATTATTATTGAATCCAATCGGATTAAAAGTGAAGCGTGTCACTATCTTAGAAAATAAAGAAAATATTTATGTAAATGGGACACATTTTTTCATTAATGGTCCCATAAGACCAACAAATGAAATAATTATAAATGAAACTAGAACTTAATGTGCTCCGACACGTATCAAGTAACAGGAGCTTAGCTCTTAGCTTGAGAGAACAGTAGAACGAAAGTATAATGTTTTATAGTTTTTTCGTTCTTGTTCGATATCTAATTTTTTTGAAAATTAATTCTTCAATTTTCCTTTAAATTCCCTTAGGAAAAATTTAATCCGAATGAAGTAGATTTTACTAGAAAAAAATTTCAGAGCGGGTCATATAATATTGTGATCCCTATCTAAATTTGATTACTAGACCTATGAAACTCGGACGAGTTTAATTTTATTGATACATACATAGATACATATATAGATGAGAGAAAGATATTTCTGAAGCAACAAAAAATTAGTCAAAATGGATTTAGTTATGTTCATGGATTATACATAAATACATACCATCTATTGCAATAGTATTGAGAATAAAGCCCGGAAGTTAGGCAGCCCAAATGGCAGCTGGTCTGTCTAGGAAATATCTTTTTCAAAGCAGGCAATTGGGCGATCGGCCTTTATTACCATAAAAATTTATCTTTTTAATATATTAGTGAACGTGTACCATTTGGGCTGCCTAACTGCCGGGCTTTATTCTCAATACTATTGCAATAGATGGTACCTATTGTACGAACAGACATCACGACATAACTAGTTAAAATGAGGAATGCTGAAAATGGATATTTTCATTGAACTCTGGACTTCGAAATTTTTTGCGATTACAATACTTCCTTTACTTAGTAGTACAAGGAAGTAAATAATTTTTCTTGAAAATTTACAAGAAGAAAAAAAATTTGGAAGGGAGAGTGCCAAGAGGGCGAAAATCTTAAAGCTAAACGCCTGTCTTTTAAACCAACTCACTTATGAATAAATACACAGATATACCCTTAATGATTATTATTTTGTATCAATTGGATGAAACTTTGAAAGTAACTTAATTTAGATTTGAAAATAAGATAAAAACATTTAGAAGGCTTTTGAAGTGGCTGCCTATTAAGTAAGAATTTTATTAGGATTTGTAGGGATGGAAAGAGGATCCCTGGCTGGTAGCAGTCCAAATTGCCTATTAGATAAAGTTGCATTCAAAATAGAGATCAAAATTCTTTGAACCAGTTCGGACGGGGGAATAATATTTTATTCAAGCGATTATTTTAGATCCTTTTTTATTTATTTATATAATTGGATCCAGCAAACAACACTCATTTAGTGAGTTTTGATCAGATGAATGAAATTGATCAAAATGTTTAAATGTACTTTTATGTACTTTTCTAATTAGGACAGTTTTATAGAGACTATTTTTTTATTGAAATTATCTTACAATGTTAGATATTGTTTTAGAATATTTTCTTTTAAACAATTATAGCATAGCTGTGCCATTTTATTTAATAAAATTAAATTATCTCTGGCTATATAAATTGAACAAAATTAAACAATTGAAGAAATTTTGAAATTTTCAATTTTTTTGTCATATTATGATAAATAAGGCCAACTCTATTTTAAAAAGTTTTTATTCTTTGACATTTTTTCGAAAACTGAATAGTTTTTTAAATAATAAACGATAAAAAAGACATTTTACGTTAATTAAAAAAAAATCTGGTGTGACTGGCACACAGCACACAACTTTCTCTTACCTTCGGTAATCGAAAGTTGTGTTCTGTGCTTGTCACACCAGATTTTTTTGTGTCGACATGTGTTTAGTTTCCGACAGTACGGAACATTTGAATTCAGATGTAAAATTTATAAGTATGGGAAAATATTTATATTTTGTTACCATGGCAACCATTTCTACTATCTTCCCTATGAAATACAAGAGTAAAGTGGTCTTCAGAAGATTTCAATTGCAAAATGAGAATATACATTTTAAAGAGCATCTAAAAAAAATTGATTTTTGAATTTTAAAAAAAATCGTTGGAGCAAATTTTGAGAAAATCGTAAAAAACTGAAAAAGTACATCAGTAAAGTACTAGTACTCTTTGGCCGATTTTGATTAAAAACTTATTTTTCCGGTCCCGGGGGGTGTTTAACTTAAATATAAAATTTCAGCCTCATAGCTCAATTCCTTCATGCTTAAAATTGAACACACACGCACACACACCCACCCACCCACAGACAGACCATGTCGCGAAAACCACTTTTTTGGATTCAGGGGACCTCAAAACGTGAAGATCCATCAAAATCTCGACATCGAATTTTTGACATGAATCCAATACTTTCTCTCTATATATATATTACATATATACATAGGTAAGAGAAAGTAAAAAAAAAATCAAAACAAAATCATACGAGTGTCGTTAAAAAACATGTAAATATAAACAAATGAATTCGTAAAACAAATTATTTCAAAAACTATCAGTATTTGAAAAAATGTCAAAGAATAAAAACTTTTTAAAAAATAATGACAAAAAAATTGAAAATTCCAAAATTTCTTAAAAAACATTATGTAAAGTATTAATTTCGGTTGACGTATTTACTCCAAAAGTTGATAGAAATCTTCAATTTTAGTGTGAGTATATACCAAATTTAATCGATCTGGCTGCTTGCGTTTTTAAGCAATCGTGTTCACACACACAGACATGATTCCAAAACTATTTTTTGGACTCAGGGAGGTCTAAAAGGTGGAGAATCATCGAAATCTCAAAGTCAAATTTTTTGACGATTACACTACTTTATCTTTACGAGAAAGTAAAAAGTAAAAAAATATCATTTCAGTGAGGAATATGAATTAGATTGATAATTTTATTAAAAAATATAATGAAAAATATCATGTTTCCTCAATATAAATAGATGATGCACTTATATTTTTGGAGTTATCTAGAGATTCTGTTAAGTTAAATAAATATCACAAATCTATTAAAATATAGATATATGCTGAAGTATTTTTAAAAATTTTTTTTGCAACACAAGAATTTTAGAAAGTATACAGAACAGAAAAACCATTAGGTGAAAAGTAATAATTTCGCCCGATTGGGGGTAAAGACTCAAAGACGAAAATTTTAAATGTATAATCTTATGCATCCTAAATTGGATCAATAAACTGTTATTATTATTATAACAAAATATAGATGTTCTTTTTCAAACCAAGAAGATGATCTTTTTCAAACCAGAATTAATAATTCATATTTATATTTATTAACTCAAAAGGCCGAATCGAAGTCTTTTAATTAATACTATTATCGAGGAAGATGGTGATTTTCATAATTCTCTTCACACCTCAGATATATTCTATTAACTTAATAAATATTTATATTGCATTAATTTACACCCTTCTAGGTGTTGGAAGTAACCTTGTTTCTAATAACAATTATGTATATTATTGAATATTATTAAATAAGTACGAGCAGGAGTTGTTATTTTTTAATATATCCTTAAAACATCCTTGAGGGGATAATTACCCCAAGGATAAGAATCTAATTATTATATATACACCTTATATTTAATCCTTATAATCAAAGAACAATATAATTTATTATTATTTTTTTTTATTTCAATACTAATCTGCTTCCCTTCAAAGTAAACTTTATAGCTCTAATAAAATTACATGGAGTAACACGGAAGCTATTTTTTCTTAACACCTTCACGAAAAAAAAATTTCTTTTATTTAATAATTAATAATTTATGAACATTACCAATCAACTATGATTTATTTACGAATAAATAAATAAATATTAACGAGAACGCATCGCGATACAGTTTGGCAATCCGATAAAAACCAGGATGGTTTATGAGTGGACCACTCTTCAAAACAAAATCAGATTTAATTAACTTTAATAAATATTCGACGTATCAAATAAGTGTCTCGCTTTTTTCCCTAGCGGTATATGAACAGGTTGTGAAAGAAATAATATTTTTTATTGCTAATAAAAATAATAAATTAAACTTATAAAGTAACTATAATAATTTGGTTATAAAATTGAACACCTAACATCCCGACTGTTTTTCATAAATTCACTTTTTTTTTAATTAAGTATTTATTAAATTTTTTTCTTGGGTATCTCATGTAATTTTGACATTAATATTCTGTTTTAAATAATTGTATTTTATTTAAAGATAAAATAATAATTAAAACAAATTCGTTTAAAAATGGAAATATTTAATGTATGTCTTCACTGGGGTTAATGTTAGAAATATTTCGATTTCTAACTCAATATATCGCCTCCCGTCCCAGGCGAGAAAAATTTATTTAATTTAATTTGACTACAAATCATTTGAAATAAATATGGATGGGGTCAAAATGGCCTTAGATGCCAAAAAAGACCTTAAAAAAAAAATCAATATATTTCGAGTTATTAGCCCATCATTAGGAGTTACATACAATTGGGTGGTGGGTTATTAGTAGGGCTCGGATTTCGCCCTATTTGCCTTTTTTTTATTTATGGCTTAAAATTTAGGCCATTATGATATGTATACGTTTCATGAAATTCTGAATAAAATAAGAGGCATTTGTTAGTGCCTATAATGCCTATTTTGGCCGATTTCAGCTTTTAGTGCCTATTTCATCTATAAATGCCTTTTTTAGTGCCTATTTTAAGTATTTTAACTTAAAATAAGCTATTTTAAGCCAATTTCGGCTTTTTTTTTTGAAATTTCACAATAAATTCATTTTATATCACAAATCCGGAGAAAAATTACAAAAAAAAATCGAACGAGATTCGAATACTAAAAAAAAAAAAAAAAAAAAAGGTCGAACGAAAAAAAAAAAGCGTCCCAGTTGGGCTTCGCCCCCTCCGCCCTCATTCGGCCATCTTTGTGCAAAGGAGGTAATTGTTTTATCTTTGTTTCCAAAAATAAGACATCAATTTTTACTTTCTCTTACCTCTATATATATGTTAATATATATAGAGAGAGAAAGTATTGGTTTCATGTCAAAAATTCGATGTCGAGATTTTGATGGATCTTCACATTTTGAGGTCCCGTGAATCCAAAAAAGTGGTTTTCGCGACATGGTCTGTCTCTGTGTGTGTGTGTGTGTGTGCTGTCTGTCTGTGAACAAAATATCTCAAGAACGAAAAGAGCTAGGAGGTTGAAATTTTATATTTAAGTTAGGCACCCCCATGGGACGTGACTCGAAGCTTTTGAACAAAATCAACCAAAGAGTACTAGTACTTTACTGATGTACATTTTCAGTTTTTTTCGATTTTCTCAAAATTTGCTCCAACGATTTTTTTTTTAATTCAAAAATCAATTATTTTTTAGATTCTCAATAAAATGTATATTCTCATTTTGTCATTGAAATCTTCTGAAGACCACTTTACTCTTGTACTACATAGAAAAGATAGGAGAAATGGTTGCGATGGTAACAAAATATAAATATTTCGCTATACTTATAAATTTTACATCTTGAAAATCGAATATACTGTACTGTCGAAACTAAATACATGTCGACACAAAAAATCTGGTGTGACAAGCACAGTACACAACTTTCGATTACCGAAGGTAAGAGAAAGTTGTGTGCTGTGCGCCAGTCACACCAGATTTTTTAAATTTTTTATCTTAAATAATGCCTTTTAAGTGCCTTTTTTACAATAAATGCCTTTTTAAGTGCCTATTTTAATGATTTTTAGTGCTTAGTTGCCTGCCTATTTTAAAGATTTTTAGTGCCTATAAATCCGAGCCCTAGTTATTAGGTTATATATGTACAGTGAGGATCAATACTAAGTCCCACCCATGCGTTTTCTACTTGTGATTATTTCATTGTTTTTATAAAAGAAAATGAAAATCTTTATTGGAAATTTTCTAGTTTTGATCCATGAAAGTTTCCATAAAAAAATATATAATATTTTTTAAAAAACAATGAAATAATCACAAGTGGAAAACGCATGGGTGGAACTTAATATTGTCCCTCACTGTACCTCCTGATGATGGCCTAATAACTCGAATTATATTGAGTTTGAAATCCAAATATTTCTATCATTCATGGTGTAGGTTTTACACGAAACATTGTTCATCCAGTGAAACATCACATACATTAAATATTTCCATTTATAAATATAATTCATATAAAACCTTCACCATGTTCCTTCCGAACTACAAATTCGGTTAATTGTTAATATTATATGGACCCTGTTATGCATTAGTGTGTCAAGCGCCAAAAAAAATTAAAAATTGAGTTAGGGAATAATGTTTCAAATGCTATAATTAATAGTATTTTTTTTATGAAATATGTCCTAAAAAAATTTATAGTTACTTGCACAATTGACAAAAAAAAAAAATTATATATAATAATCTAATGGAAAACAAAAAACTTTAATGTTAATTTTTTCAAATCTCGGTAGCTGGCGCTTGACGCACTAATGCGTAATAGGGTCCATATATAAAATTGTTTCTCAATAAATTTTAAGACCTCGTCTTATTTAATTCAATTAATCGTCGAAATCCTGATTCCTAGCACAAGAGGCGAGTGTTCAACACTGTGTTATGGTACAGTGAGGGACAATATTAAGTCCCACCTATGCGTTTTCTACTTGTGATTATTTCATTGTTTAAAAAAAAATATTATATATTTTTTAATGGAAACTTTCATGGTTCAAACCTAGAAAATTTCCAATAGAGATTTCCATTTTCTTTTATAAAAATAATGAAATAATCAAAGTAGAAAACGCATAGGTGGGACTTAATATTGTCCCTCACTGTACAAGGGCTATTAAGAAATTGAAAAAAAATTAATATATATTTGAAGATGGAATCAAATTAAATAATTTATCATTTCTAATAAGTTTTTTTTTTGACAAATTAAATAATCTATGAAAACATATTCACTCAAGGTTTCAAAATTTAAATAGTAACTCACGCCAACCTCTTTGTTGATTATGGTTGCCTACCTTCTAAGGGCCAAACTTGAACTATTGTAATTTATATACGCGAAAAATTTGATTTCGTGCAAATCAAATGTATAAATCTACAAAATATTTATAATTAAATGGATTGTATTTTATTTATTTTTAGGTAAAGTGACCACATTTTCATTGAGACACATGAAACCGTAATCGAAAAATCATTCGAACTTTTTTTTGCAGTAGGCCTACATTTAAAATAAGAAATGCAGATATTTTCTAAAAAAGGCGCGGGACAGTCCTCCAAAAAGCGGGACTGTCCCGTCAAAATCAGGACCTATGGTCAACTTATTCTTAAGCTTTATCTTTAAATGAAGAAATTATTCAAAAAAGAATATCATTTTAAATGGCCTTAGATGCCGAAAAATACCTTGAATGGAAATTTAAATAAAAAAAAAAAAACTTTTAATAATGTATTTAACCCTATATTTTCAATTTGTTAGTATATTTTCCTAAGAAGAAAGTCATCCAATATTGATGATCCATTTTGTATTTAGGTATCGGGTTTAAAAAAACGTGCTCATAATATTTTATATAGCCTATACGCCAAGGTGTCTACTACTTTTTTTGATACATCGTTAGTTTTTATAATCATTCATAAAACAAAAACATATTTGCTGTTTTTTCATTAAGGTCTTCTAATTCAATAGAATAAAATATCGATAAACCTAAAATGGGTTATTTTTGATCTTTTCTATGGCCGAAAGTGTTATGTAAACCATTAAAGAGGATGATTTATATTAATAACACGAAAGGAATTCAATTAAGAAGCATTTGCTCCAAAATGTCGTCATCCGCCGAACTCTTTGAACTCTCTTGCAATATTATTGAAAAGAAAAAAAAAGTGATAAGCGATCAAAAGTCGTTAGATTTTATGTGGAATAAAGGAGGCGTGTCGTGCTTTCTTGAATAGACTATAAACGACCCGCTTAACATATCGTCACATACCAAAATTATAGGGTATTATATCAAACAGGAGAAAGAGAGTTAGGAAAAGTGTGTGTGTGTGTATGTGTTTGGTTTGTAAATTGATTTTATATCAAATTGATTTTGACCATTTAATTATATTTAATTTAGGGGAAATAATTTGTAGCAAATTCTATTGCAAAATCAAAAGATTACCTTGAATAACCAGTATCAAAGAACTTATAGAAATTCGTATATAAGAGAATTATTTATTGTTATTATTATTTAAAATTCCTACCGGGATCCTAACCGCGATGTGCTTTCTTGCTCGAACACAAACACCCCAAAACCAGTCGGTCTCTGGCTTTAGCCATCTATCGGCATCCCGTGAAGTCAGGGGCATATATAGTTGAAATTTTTTCTCATATAGACTGTTCATTATCCAGTCAATATATCGTTTAATATTAGTAATTTGCGAGATGTGTTGGTGCTTAAGATTGGGCAAAATTCGCACCAGGACCTCCACGTTTTCGCGGCGGGCGGACTTGTTTAATTTTCGTTGATCTGTTAATAATGAATAATTTATAAATATTATTATATTATATATATATCATTTATAACACCATAAAAATATATAAAGATAGGCTTATAAGTGATCAGATAATGCCGTAAGATAACCAGTTCAGCCACCTATCGACAGAATACTTAACTATTTTGTCGGTTTTTTTAATTACAAATCATTTAAACTTACTTCAAATTATTATATGTATTAATAATAAAAAAATTCATTTTAAATTTAAACAAAAATTTAAAATTATTGTAACAGTTGTTTTTCTGTATTTGATTGATTACAAAAAATTAATTTTCATAATTTTTTAGAGCTAGAATTTTAAGAGGCATCTATAATTTATTTTTAAGATAATAGAGTCTATATTTGATACTTTACAACCGAAAAAAAATCAAATTCAAATAGATTATTATAATACAATCTAACTTGTTTTTTAAGGAGAGAGAGATGATTACTTTATTGTTCCCGGGTCAGAAAAAAAATCCTTTTAGAATTATATTATAATACATATGATAATGATTTGCTGGCAAAAACAAGAGTAGGGAGTTGAGCTAACACGTAGCTATATATAATTATAAAAAAATTAATGGAAATCAACAGGTTGGTTTGATTTCCGGCTCGTTGGCCAAAGCGAAAGTTGGTGCCCCCGAGGGGGGGCCGTTGCAATGTCATACCTCCATCTAACAGATCATTATATAAATAAATACTAGATGGGCTCCCATTCAGGAAATTCGGCTTATATAATTAATTTGATGTTTATCGCCAAAATTATCAAGTTATAAGTATATTAAAAAGAAACTTGATTGGAATATTTGATTATATTTCCTTGTTTGTTATTTTTTTTTTTTATAATAATATAATAACTAAAAAAAAATTTCAAAATGAAAAAATATCAATCCTGTTTTTATCTAAATAATTTTTTTCTAGCCAATGTTTTCTCTGAGGCAGTTTGTTTAGAGAGGTTTAGAGAGGAGTTTAGTAACAAGCGCCCTTTTGCTTCATATAATCTGCTTAATGTGTTCAGCCAGCCCTCTATTTAATAAAATTTATATTTTTAATAAAAACAAAAAAAAAAAGAAATAAAATATAATAATAATGGGTAGTGAGGATATCCAGGCAGCCAAAAAACAATAAAGAAAATTATATTTGTCTTTATTTCATATATTTGTCTACGTTTCGGGCGATATTCCGGCCTTCATCAGGACAAATGTTGTTTGCCTCGAGCTTATAGAGGCTCTTGGCAACTCCTGACAATGTGTTTGAGTGAACATTCGTCAGATGACATGACTTATAGTGATGATCACTATTGAACCAGAAGCCATGTCATCCGACGAATGTTCACTCAAACACCTTGTCAGAAGTCTACCAAGGGCCTCTATTCCCGAGGAAAATAACATTTGTCCTGTTGGGGCCAGAATATCGGCCGAAACGTAGGCAAATATATCAAATAAAGACAAATATAATTTTCTTCATTATTTTTTGCTACCTGAATATCCCACACCAATATATATTCAGCCACTCCCTGGAATTAACCATTATATAATAATAATGTTTGGCTCACCCCAATGAATGACAGCGTTACTATTGGATTCCCTCCTGAAAGAAAGCAAAATGTAAAAAAAATATAAATTCTAAATATGATTATCATAAGGTATATTAATTTGTTTGCAAATGACAAACACGCTAATGAATTTGTCGATTAATTATTTCAGAGAACTTTCACTATGCATCCGCAGTTGGTTAAATCTTCCTAAAAAATTAACAGCAATGTCCAAAATGAGATATGTTCCTTTAGAGAGGAGTTGATCGATAGATTTCAAGTAGGAGTTGATCTTGACCTATGGTAGAGTATCAGCTTCTGGAGTCAAAGGGACAAGAGTTGGCATGCAGTTCCGGGCAAAAAAATTATTTCAATTGAATTGGATCCCAATCAATAAGTAGGCCTACTAAGTATTTACTGATGTATTATAGTTTTGCAGTTTTTTTTATTTTTGCTCCAACGATTTTGATTAAAATTCATAAATAAATTATTTGGTGTTCTTTAAAATGTATATTCTCATTTTGCCTTTTTGGTTGCCATGGTAACAAAATATAAATATTTTCCCATGTTTATAAATTTTATTACATCTTGAATTTTAATATACGTATCAGTGGAAACTAAATATATGTAGACACAAAAATCTGGTGTGTCAAGCACAGAACACAACTTTCGATTACCAAAGGTAAGAGAAAGTTGTGTGTTGTGCAGCCACACCAGATTTTTCTTTTGAACAATAATATAAACAATTAAATTTAAATTATAGATGGACTCC
>JAKCPI010019778.1:0-26662 GCA_023213315.1 Euborellia annulipes | reverse complement strand
GATTGGAATACGTAGAAATAATAATTTTTCGCCCACGGGGCGTGGTGTAGAGGTTAGCGTGCTAACCTCATATATCAAACGTCGCGGGTTCGGACCCCAGGCAGTCCGATGATTTTATTTAAGCCATCTGGATACCAGATGGCTTAAATAAAAATGCCTGGACCCTAATATATATAAATTCATAAATAACGGTTATCGTAAATGTCTTATATGGCCTGAGCTGCCGAAAAGACAGTGTGAATGTGTGTGTGAGTGTGAGTGTGAATGAGAAAAAAGTGTGAATGTTAAAAAAAAAAAAAAAAAAAAAAAAATAATAATTTTTCGCCCTCGGGGCATGGCGTAGAGGTTAGCGTGCTAACCTCATATACCAAACGTCGCGGGTTCGGACCCCAGGCAGTCCGATGATTTTATTTAAGCCAATTGGATACCAAATGGCTTAAATAAGAATGCCTGGACTCCTATATGTATATTTATCAATAACGGATATCGTAAAAAGTCTTATATGGCCTGAGTTGCCGAAAAGACTGTGTGAATGTGTGTGTGAGTGTGAGTGTGAATGAGAAAAAAGTGTGAGTGTTTAAAAAAAAAAAAAAATAATAATAATAATAATTTTTCTTTTCATAATTTAGAAAAGGCTAGCCGCGCCGCCCGCCGAAGGCGGCTTCTATAATAGCAAAGTGTCCGTCTGCCACTCTCTGTTTGACCAGCTTCCCGATAGAATTGAAATGAAATTTTGCAGTCTTATAGAGGACGTTATGGAGAGTCCAGGAAAAATACTCGCGTCTGCATATTCTCAAAAGAGGAAGAGCAAAAAATTCCAGAATTCGCCCATAGGAAAGCATTGAGTTATCAAAAATTAAAATTCAAGTTAATTAATTGCTTTTGAAGTTGTAGCTGTGATGTACCTGAAGATGGCCAAATAAATTCAGGGTGAAACGTCTTATTCTGAGAGTTTTATTAAACCCAGAGCATTCCAATTTGACTGACATCTCTCCATTATAAAATTAATTACTTTTAATAATTATTAACAAATGTCTCAAAATAAAAATTTTGAAATGAAATAATGCACTCTTAATAAAGATCTTTATGGAGAGTTCAGGAGAAATACTCTGATCCTCATATGGTGAGGCTTAAAGTTTTTTTTTTTTAAATCAAGTAAATTTTCCCAATGAAAAGGAACAGTGCGTTCTATGTCTTCAAAGCCAATTAATTATAATAAATAAATAATTAGATCTCTTAAATTAAAAATAATAAAAGTTGATATATAATTAAATTTTTTATTCAGTATTATTTGTCTGATATGAGTTGTTTGAAAAATAGTGGAATATGATCAAGGGCGGGTCTAGGGATGGGGGTATCGACGGAAGATCAGTGTCCCTTTCCTCAGAGCAATGATCGCCAGGGCTTCCTGGACTATCAACCCCCCCCCCCCCCTAGGTGGAATCGCAGCGTGTAAAGTGTACTTAAACTATTTTCACGTAAAGTTTTATTAATATAGGCTACTTTTTAAAAGCTATCTAAAAATTAATTGATTTTTGTATTTGAATCAAAATCGTTAGAGCGAATTTTGAGAAATTGAGAAAAAAACTGAAAAAATACATTAGTAAAGTACTAGTACCCTCTGGCTGATGTGATTGAAATTTCTTGAAATACTTGCGACATAGATATTTGGCTTAAGTACAAAATTTGAGTATCGAGAGTTTTTTCGTTTTTGAGTAATTCCCATTAACCCACATTTTTTGTTATTTCACTTGAAATCAATTTATTTTATTGTGAAAAAATCTTAAATTTCATGAAGATCGATTCCAGTTAAAATATCAAAACATAATGTTTATGTAAATTTCTCTGAAAGGGATTTTATTGCTTTTAAATGCCTGTTTTATAGCTTTTCTTGAAATTGCCATTAAAAGGAGGCGATTCCCTTTAGCTTGAATTTGACGTCATTTTCCCAATCATTTGAATGAATTTCAACTGAAATATCAAAAAAAAAATGTGGATTAAATTAAATAGCTAAATAAGGTAGCCCTCGGGGCTTGGTGTAGGGTTATTTGGATACCAAAAGGTGTTAAAAATTAACGTTTTTGCTTAGAGAATAGAAATGAATGTATGCTAAAGGATGTTTAATGAAAAAAAAAAATTTCAAGCATAGAAAATATTATGACAAACCTCGGTGACTGTAGTACTGGAGTAGATGGAACGGTCGTAGACCCAGCTGTCACATGCGACGACACCATCAACGCCATCCAAGTCTCCCAGCGAAGAGGACGCGTTCAGTGCACGCCGATGGCATTTAGACCAGCCGGAGATGCCGTCGTCCCAGACAAGCGAATGATTGTTGACCCATGGGGTAGTCTCGGGACCTCCGAACGTTGCCGTGGCGTTCTCGTGGGGCAACCGACATCTTTGTGAATCATAACACAAGGGCCGCGGTTGTGAAACGACGAACACCACCTAAGAGTTCCCATCCCACCCAGAGGCAGCAAAACAAACGTCAACAAGTTTTTTTTTTGCGTTCAAAAACAATTTAACCCCTAAAAATAAAGCACAATCCAATTCTGCCTCTGTTACAATTCCCATTTATATGAAGTTGGGACCAAAGAAATTAGGATTTCAGTAATAATAAAAAAAGCACAAAAAGAAATGACAGTCTTAGGACTGGTTGGCTTCACTTAGAGCAAACTCCTACCGATAGTAAATCATCAATATAGTAAACATATAATTAGCTATCTGAGGAAAGTTTTGTGAGGTTTGCACCTTAATAAAGGCATCATTTATAAAAAATTAAAATCTTCTCTATAGACTATATACAAGCTGTGTCCGTCTGCCGGTCTGCCCGACGTCAGGCTCCCGGTGGAATTTTGAAAGGAAATTTTGCAATCTTATAGATGACGTTATGGGGTCCAGGAAAATTACCCGGGTCCAGAAAATCCTGAATTTCCCCAATGATAAGCATTGAGTTATTGAAATAAATTGTCCCATTAAACGGGATGCGAACCCGCGACCCTTGGTACAAATGCCCAGCACGCTAACAACTACACCAAGGTCCGAGGGCTTATAAAAAATCAAAGTCAAATGAAAAATTAACGTCAATTAATTAAAATAATTAAATCTCTCAAATGAAAAATAATAAGAATTTGTATATAAATAATTTTTTTTTTTTTTTAGAGAGAAGGGTGTCGGCCTCTACAAACAAGATCCTCGCTCAAACCTCAATTTGGGCTTGAGAGATCCTTTTATTAAATAAAAATATCCAATTAATGTAAACAAATCCTCAAGCAGGCACTGGATTGGAATATAGGATCCCACCACAATAGCCCCCCCAGCACAAATCAACATAGATAATGGACAGATCAGACACAATCAAGCAGTGGCGTACCGGGGGAATGGGCGGTCCGCACCAGGTCCCGAACCGGCATAGCCCCCCAAATATTTATAAAAAAAAAAAATTTATGAAAATTTCTCTTTGAGAGGCCCCGGGGCCCTTAGGGCTCAAGTAAAAACGGAAAAGCCCTCGGGGCATGGCGTAGAGGTTAGCGTGCTAACCTCATATACCAAACGTCGCGGGTTCGGACCCCGGGCAGTCCGATGATTTTATTTAAGCCAATTGGATACCAAATGGCTTAAATAAGAATGCCTGGACCCCTAATAGATAAATTATTTAATAACGGATATCGTCTAAAGTCTTATATGGCCTGAGTTGCCGAAAAGACTGTATGAATGTGTGTGTGAGTGTGAGTGTGAATGAGAAAAAAGTGTGAATGTTTTTTATAAAAAAAAAAAAAAAAAAAAAAAAAAAAAACGGAAAAATTTAGATAAAAAAATACAAAATTTAATTAAAATTTCTCGTTGAGAGGCTCTGACCCCTTGGGGTTCAGGGATATACGGTATTTTAAAAATATTTCAGTTTAAAGATGAGCACCCCCCCCCCAAAAAAAAAAAAAAAAAAAAATTCAATATAAGCTTACACCTCTGGTACAATATGTATAAAGGGCACCTCTTCAAGTGCCGCCCCAGGCCCCCAACTGCCTCGATACGCCACTGCAATCAAGATCGGGCAGCTCAAGGTTAAAAATTGGAAGAGGAATTAGAGGTAGGAAATAATGCAATCTCACGGGATCCCGGCCGGCTGGGTGTGAGGTGGGTGTTTTCGTGCATGTAAGCACCTCGGTAAATAAACGGGGATCACGATAAGAATTTGAAATAATAATAATAATTTTTCTTAGAGATCGGGGATGGGGTTCTCGGATCGAATCAAGGCAGACAGACAGAGTTCAATGATTTCAACTTATCAGATGCAAGAAATTGACTTGATGAGGCATGAAACAACTTATTTGATTGAGGGAATAATAAATAGATGATGAATATTTCAAACGGAAATGATTTTCTATCTCGTAGACCAAAAAAAAGAGAGCTTGGACGTGAGAGTCAACATTATGTCACCCACTATTGCATCATCAAGTTTCATTGATATAATTAAAGAAAGATGAATACAAATTTTTTTTTTTTTTTTTACTTGCTTTATTTCTATCAAGTTTTTTGAAATCCCCTATCTTACGAGGGCAGGTCAATAAGTCCGTGACTTTTGAATGAAACACAGGTTTTTGGATAAAAAATTATTTTATTTTTCAACGTAGTCTCCCCTTTGAGCTCTATACACTTTGTCCAACGTTTCTCCAATTTTTTTTATCCCTTCCAAAAAATAAGATTTGTCAAGGGCATCATAATCCAATAAATCTATTTCCCGCCGAGCTATTTTTTCAGATTTGGAAACAAGAAATAGTCACTCGGGGCTAAATCCGGAGAATATGGCGGATGAAGGAGCAATTCGTATCCCAATTCATGGATTTTTGCTATGGAGCACACGAAATTCACTTTTTTCCAATTTCTTCTCAAATCACGAGGTAGTCTGCTATTAATGGATGTCAAACAAAAACTAAAAGACCCAGCTGGTTCAAATTTCGACAGGAGTCAGCTGCTGACAGGAGCAGTGTTGCCATTTCAGTTAAGAGGTGAAAAATTCAAAAAGTCACGGAATTATTGACCTGCCCTCGTATTAAAAAGTGCTTATTTTTAGAAATAAAAGACATTAATGGTGATATTTGTTTTTTAGTATTTAGCTAACGGACCCCTCAGTAGTGCAGAGAGAAACTTAAAAAAAATAAGCTCGCCTCTGTTGGATCGCGCGCCTAGTCAGGACTCACTGCTTTATTATCAGTCGCCTTCTTGGGTGTCTTTTAAAGTCTTATAATGTTATTGTATCTGAAATAGTGAATATCTAAATTTTTAGAATTTTCGATCGTTGCGATTAAGCTCGGTGACCCCGAGCAATCAGAATGTGGAACGTCTCTCGGTAACTATAGGTACATTGTATTTATATATAAATAAATAAATTCAACCCCAAAAATCTGGTGTGACTGTCGCACAGCACACAACTTTCTCTTACCTTCGGTAATCGAAAGTTGTGTTCTGTGCTTGTCACACCAGGATTTTTTGTGTCGACATATATTTAGTTTCCGCCAATATATTAGAATTTAAGATGTCAAATTTTTTTTTTTTTTTTTTTTTTTTTAAAGACATTCACACTTTTTTTCTCATTCACCCTCACACTCACACACACATTCACACAGTCTTTTCGGCAACTTAGACCATTTAAGACTTTGACGATAACCATTATGAATATATATTATTTGGGGTCCAGGCATTCTTATTTAAGCCATTTGGATACCAAATGGCTTAAATAAAATCATCGGACTGCCTGGGGTCCGAACCCGCGACTTTTGGTATACGAGGTTAGCACGCTAACCTCTACGCCAAACCCCGAGGGCGATGTCAAATTTATAAACATGGGAAAATATTTATATTTTGTTACCATGGCAACCATTTCTCCTATCTTTTCTATGGAGTACAAGAGTAAAGTGTGCTTCAAACAATTTTGAGGGCAAAACGAGAATATACATTTGAAAGAGCATGTAAAAAATAATTGATTTTTGAATTTTAATCAAAATCGTTAGAGCGAATTTTGAGAAAATCGAAAAAAACTGAAAAAGTACATCAGTAAAGTACTAGTACTCTTTGGCCGATTTTGATTAAAAGCTTATTTTTCCGGTCCCGGGAGGTGTTTAACTTAAATATAAAATTTCAACCTCGTAGCTCAATTCCTTCATGCTTAAAATTGAACACACACAGACAGACAGACAGACAGACCATGTCGCGAAAACCACTTTTTTGGATTCAGGGGACCTCAAAACGTAAAGATCCATCAAAATCTCGACATCGAATTTTTGACATGAATCCAATACTTTCTCTCTCTATATATATTACATATATACATAGGTAAGAGAAAGTAAAAATGGACTCTGAATCCGAAAAAGGTTAAAAAAAAGATGAGCAGGCCTACTGAAACATCCGAACGGACTCTTTCCATTCGGAGTTAAGAACACTAGATGGAATTTATTCTCAAAAAACGAAACAAAAATTTCATAAGAAAATGAATCAGATTTGAAAAATTTTACGAACTTGTAAAAATGCATAGCCCTCGGGGCTTGGTGAATGGGTTAGCATGCTAACCTCGTATACCAAAAGTCGCGGGTTCGCACCCCAGGTAGTCCGATGATTTTATACCAAATGGCTTAAATAGAATGCCTGGACCCCCAATTGATATATTAAACATACTGAGTATCGTCAAAGTTTTAAATGGCCTAAATTGTCGAAAAGACTGTGTATATGTGAGTGTGAGTATGAATGGGAAAAAAGTTGAGTGTTTTTTAGAAAAAAAAAATGCACAGATATGGCGGACGGTTTTTTTTTTAATTAAAAACATTCACACTTTTTTTCTCATTCACACAGTCTTTTCGGCAACTCAGGCCATTTAAGACTTTTAACGATACTCGTATGTTTAATATATCTATTGGGGTCCAGGCATTCTTATTTAAGCCATTTGGTATCCAAATGAGGACTTGTTTGCATCATGGAATACACAAATAAAAAGAATACATAAATATTTCTCTATACATTTCCTATGGGAGAAATCGTAACTTGAAGAATTAATAACTCAAAAATTGGAAGTGCTAGGGACCAAAACGTATTTTTCCCTGAACCAGATTTTTATGCTGAATAAGTATATGTAATTATTATTTTCCTACGACCTTTAGTTCAGGCCGTACTTTTTACTTTTATGCGTACAGTCGGACAGACAGACACCGTAGTCTCTGCATAAGCTCTCTCCCCTTTAGTACTATGTACAGTGAGAGCTAAAAAGGGATTTTTTAAATTACTGACTTTTTTCTTAATTAAATAAATTTATTTTTACATACGCTAGAGGCCTACTCGATGCAAATTTGGCCTTCAGGTTCCCCCCAAAGACAAAGAAAGTTGAGCGTCCTTTTTATTTTTATTAATGAGAAAAACAACTAAACGATGGGACGATTGATAGATTGACGTGCAAAGTCTCGATTTAAAACACATCAGCACACACACACACACACAAAGTTATGCAATTTTCTCTTGCGTGATTCACGAAGGCAAACGACGGGCGACGTTTAAAACTTAAATAGACCTCAGCAAAACAAAATTTCTTTAAGGGCACCAATTGTTGCCAGTTATTGAACCAACTTTTCGAATTTTGACGTCAATGGCATTCATCTAGAGAATCAGAGGTCGATGAATGTTATTCCCGAACATAATATTACGCTCTTTACACAAAATATATTCAGATGAGAATTTTAAACAATAAAATAAAGAATCTGGTGTGAATGGTAGAACACGCTGGAAAATGAAAGTTGTTTCTATGCTTCCCATCTTTGCGTCAAGCCAATAAGTCAATAATTTATATATATCAATATAATAATAGCGGAGTGTCCGTCTGTCTGTCCCGCTCTGTTTGACCAACTTCCCGTTGGAATTTTGAAACATAATTTTGCAAACTTATAGAAGACGTTATGGAGAGTCCAGAAAAAATAGTCGGGTCTCAAAATCCCTATATCTTTTTGAGTTATTAATTCCTAAAGTTAAAATTTCTCCTATAGGAAATGTATAGAAAAATATTTATGTATTCTTTGAAATTTATATATTCTATGAATGTTAACAAATCGTCAAGTAGGCACTGGATTGAAATAGCATACTAGCCGCAATGTCCGTCTATTTCAACCAACTTTTATTGTATTGAAGAAAGAATAGAAGAAGAATTCAGACCATGAAGTTTCTTTATTGAAATCAGTCGGCTAACATTACGGTCCTAGGCTTTGACCATCATTAGAGCTAAATATATACATTTGAGTAATTGAATATTTGATTATAGCTGTAGTATTGTATTCAGGATAATAAGGAATAATTACCAAAGAAGAATGCAGCCAAAATTTATTTCATTCGATTTTAATAAAAAATACTAATCACTTGCTGACGTTTCGGTTCGGGTTTGAACCATCATCAACGTCAGCAAGTGATTAGTATTTTTTATTAAAATCGAATGAAATAAATTTTGGCTGCATTCTTCTTTTGGGAATTATTCCTTATTATCCTGAATATATACATTTGATGGAGATTTAGAGAGTTGCTGTAGAATAGTTGTTGCTAATTTATATATTTTTAATTTAACTTATATTTTTTACTCTGATGATGGTACCCATTTCTCCTATCTTTCCTCTGAAATACAAGAGTAAAGTGTGCTTCAAACAATTTTTAGGAAAAAATGAGAATATACATTTTTAAGAGCATCTAAAAAATATTTGATTTATGAATTTTAAGCAAAATCGTAGGAGCGAAATTTTGAGAAAATCGAAAAAAACTGAAAAAGTACATCAGTAAAGTACTAGTACTCTTTGGTCGATTTTGTTCAAAAGCTTCGTGTCACGTCCCAGGGGGTGCCTAACTTAAATATAAAATTTCAACCTCCTAGCTCTTTTCGTTCTTGAGATATTCACAAACAGACAGGCAGATCATGTCCCTAAAACCACTTTTGTGGATTCAGGGGATCTCAAAACGTATTTATCAATCAAAATCTCGACATGGAATTTTTGACATGAATACCATAGTTTTTCTCTCTATATATATTACATACAGTATATACATAGGTAAGAGAAAGTAAAAGATCTTGATCGCGTAATATTATAGATTATTTGGTATTTTTTTTTTTTTTTCTAATAAATTCTTATCTAATATTGATGTGGCTTTGTGTATTTTATTATTATCCGGGTTCTTTGAATGATAGATAAGTCTCTTGTTATCTTCATGAAAACACATGTAATGTTCTTTAGAAGCGATCTGTTCGGGATTATTTTTATTTATCTGAGACTAGTCGCATCACCCGCCTTAGGGAAGCCATTCGCCTCTTTAGACTCTCCTACAGCCGACTGCGCAGAACTTTCGTCTTTCCTTAATCATATGCCGCACTCAGGCTATACGTATAAACATATCTCTCATTTATCTAAAAAATATGGCGAATGACTTCCCCGATATATATTCGTATATATATTACGTCTGGGTGTGTGTGTGAACACGATTGCTTAAAAACCAAAGCAGCTAGATCGATGAAATTTGGTATATGCTCCTTACACTAAATTTCTATCAACTTTTGGAGTAAATACGTCACTTGGAAGTAGTACTTTACTTAAAAAGTTTTTTCAGAAATTTCGAAATTTTCAATTTCTTTTGTTATATTATGATAAAATACTCTATTTTAAAAAGTTTTTATTCACAGACACCTGTCTGTGTCATTAAAAAACATATAAATATAAACAAATGAATTTTTTCGAATGTTTTTACGATTACAATACTTTCTCTTTATATTCTATACGAGAAAGTAAAAATTACTCGCCCTCCTGGACGTATACACGTTACTTGAACTTTACTTCATATAGAAAGTATAAATAAAAATTGATCTTATTTTTTTTTTAATTTAATCTTATCTATGCATATGACACCTTATGATAATAATTTTTAGTTCCTTTGTGTTTTGCCTTTGTGACCTGGCAGCGGGTTGCTTTAAAAGCACTATTTTAAAAACTATTTTTTTTTTATTATTTCAATTAAAATAAATTTTCTATTAAGGTATTCATTTTATAGAAGCTTTAGTTACTTTGATAATAAAAAAAGATAAATAGATTTCCTATTTACTCTATATAAAGCCAAGTATTCATTTTCAATGAACACTTAGCTTCTAGTTAAATGCTATTTATTTTCGGGATATTGAATGATAGCCTTGTGCTGTCTGTCTCCCCGATAAGTCTGCTTTCACTCAATAAATAAATAAATTATACTCTAAATTATATAGATTTTTTTTTAACTTTCTCTTACCTCTATATATGTTAATATATAGAGAGAGAAAGTATTGGATTCATGTCAAAAATTCGATGTCGAGATTTTGATGGATATACACGTTTTGAGGTCCCCTGAATAAAAAAAAGTGGTTTTCGCGACATGGTCTGTCTGTCTGTGAACAAAATATCTCAAGAATGGAATCGTAGAATACGGAACTTACGGAGCTAGGAGGTTGAAATTTTATATTTAAGTTATGCACCTCCATGGGACGTGACACGAAGCTTTTGAACAAAATCGACCAAATAGTACTAATACTTTACTAATGTATTTTTTCAGTTTTTTTCGATTTTTTCAAAATTCACTCCAACAATTTTGATTAAAATTCAAAAAAATCATTTATTTTTTAGATACTCTTTAAAATGTATATTCTCATTTTGCCATTGAAATCTTCTGAAGACTACTTTACTCTTGTACTTCATAGAAAAGATAGGAGAAATGGTTTCCATGCTAACAAAATATAAATATTTTCCCATGTTTATAAATTTTACCTCTTGAATTCTAATATATCGGTGGAAAACTAAATATGTGTCGACACAAACAATCTGGTGTGACAAGCACAGTACACAACTTTCGATTACCGAAGGTAAGAGAAAGTTGTGTGCTGTGCGCCAAAACACCAGATTTTTTTTTTTATATATGCAAAATTTGACAAATTTATGATAATTATGACAATTCAAACAATTCAATTTTTTTTTTTTTTTTTTTAAACATTCACACTTTTTTTCTCATTCACACTCACACTCACGCACACATTCACACAGTCTTCTCGGCAACGCAGGCCATTTAAGACTTTATACGATAACAGTTGTAATTAATATATATATTTGGGGTTCAGGCATTTCTATTTAAGCCATCTGGTATCCAAATGGCTTAAATAAAATCATCGGACTGCCTGGGTCCGAACCCGCGACGTTTGGTATAGGAGGTAGGCACGCTACCTACTACGCCAGACCCGGGGGCAAACAATTCAATTAAAAACACTAGGTTCAAAGTTTACCTCCATGGCTGCATCCTCACAACCACATTACAATTTCTACAGCCACTAACACACCTACTAAAATTTAATAAAATAATGTTTTTATATTTAACACAACAACAATACATTTACAGTGAAACAAAACAAAACAAACAGAAGCCCTCGGGGCATGGCGTAGAGGTTAGCGTGCTAACCTCATATACCAAACGTCGCGGGTTCGGACCCCAGGCAGTCCGATGATTTTATTTAAGCCAATTGGATACCAAATGGCTTAAATAAGAATGCCTGGACCCCATATATGTATTTATTAATAACGGATATCGTAAAAAGTCTTATATGGCCTGAGTTGCCGAAAAGACTGCGTGAATGTGTGTGTGAATGTGAGTGTGAATGAGAAAAAAGTGTGAATGTTTTTTTTTAAAAAAAAAAAAAAAAAAAAAACAAACAGAACGCTCAGTAAAAACAACAAATTCATACAGTAACACACCTCAATATATGTTTTGCCCGATTTTTTAACATCTGAAGCTATTTTGACTATTTTTCTAATTATTTTATTAAATGGACCCTGTTACGCATAAGTGTGTCAAGCGCCAGCTACTGAGTTTTAAGAAAATTAACATTAAAGTTTTTTGTTTTGATTAGATTATATATAATTTTTTTGTCAATTGTGCAAGTAACATTAAATATAAATTTTTTTAGGACATATTTCATAAAAAAATACTATTAATTAAAGCATTTGAAACAATATTCCATGCTTAACTCAATTTTTAATTTTTTTTTTTTTTTGCGCTTGACACACTAATGCGTAACAGAGTCCATAATAATTGTCTGAAACGAGGTGTCCAAAAATTGCAGTACATGATTAAGCCGCAGGCTTGGTGAAGGGGGGGGGGGGTCCAGCCGAATTTTCAAATAAGAAATATGCTAAAGGGTTTATTTAAATCTATCTGCTTGAATTACCCCCACCTGTTTATACTGAAATATTTCTGATTATTATGATCACTTCGAATTTCATATTTAAGAATATTCGTCAAAAGAGAAATAAACAAGTATGGAAATAGCGCAATAGAGAGAATAGAAGAAAAAAAATTGGCTTAAATAAAAATGCCTGGACCCTAATATATATAAATTCATAAATAACTGTTATCGTAAATGTCTTATATGGCCTGAGCTGCCGAAAAGACAGTGTGAATGTGTGTGTGAGTGTGAGAATGAATGAGAAAAAAGTGTGAATGTTTAAAAAAAAAAAAAAAAAAAAAAAATGGCCAAAAATGTACGTAAATTAAGTTTAAAATCTAATCAGCTCATTAAATGAATGTTAAAAATAAACAGCCTTCCCATTCAGTTAAAAATAGAGGTGTTTGTAACACACTTGTCATCAACATCAACGTCCGAGCAATAGATAGATTTATCCTATTCTATCTACGGCTCAAGAAATTCAAGATACGAACAAACAAATGTTAGAATTGATAAAAAGAAACAAAAAAGCCAAAGTTAAGCTGTTTTCCACGGCGCGACTCTCACGATTATCGTTCAACGTTTAAACTTGAGCACTATTTCTTTGTATTTCCTATGAGCTGTTTTGCTCCGAGTGATTGCCACTAGAGTCGTTAACGATGATCGTTGACAGTCCAGTAAAAAATGAATATAATTGTTAGTCGTCGTCAACGATTATTTGATTAATCGCAGCACGAAGTCAAACTGTTCAACAGAATGACGGAAGAACCTTTTGTTGTCTTCACGCAGATGGGATCAATTTTTAGTACAGACCCTCTTCATTTCTTAGTTCAAACCGTACGGTTTATTTTATTTATTTATTTATTTTGCTGTTTTTAACTTATAAATATGGACATCTCGTGCTCCAAGAGAGTAGTGGCGTGGCGAGGGCGGCGTACGATATGGGGCTCCTCGGACGGCAACGAAAAGGCGCACCTAGGATGACTTGGCTTCATCGGGTCAAGAGAGACATGACCGAGCTTGGCCTGTCGGAGACAACAGCATTGGATAGAGGAGAGTGGAGAGGGAGGGTAAGGTCCGCCGACCCGCACCGCGGGATTAATAATGGCGAGGACAGAAGAAGATCTCATAAATATGGAGAAATATTTCGTCATCTTCTCTCTTGTCAAAAAGGCATTTCAGTAATAAAATTTTACGTCTCTTTTTAAACTCATTCTATAACAAAAACACAATTATTATAGAACAATGCGATTGCGAATGAAGACTAGTGAAAACGAATCGAACAGTCCTACACGTTCCATGCAAAATGTATCAACGATTAATCGTTAAACGATAGTCGTGAGAGTCACACCGAGGAAAATGTACAGTGCGCGCTACAATTAAGTCCCCACCTGGGAGCTAGAGCCTCAAGTATATAGTGAAATAATTTTAAAAATAAAATCATCTGTACCAGATTTTAAATGACCTTATCGGTCATTAAAATTATTTCACTATACACAATATACTTAAGGCTCTAGCTCCCAGGTGGGAACTTAAATCTAGCGCGCACTGTATCTTAAATAATCGCCTTAAATAGGAACTAAAGATTGGAGTTATGTCCGTGCCTGCTCTAGCCAATCAGAAAGCTTATTTTGACGTGACAACGTCTTACAAATCATGTGTCTATAGAGGCAGGTTAGAGAGGCATGCACGAAAAAGTTTATTGGCTTTAATAACTCTTCTGTCTTAAGAGATATAATTATGGGAAATATACGGTTAGAAAGAATGAGTTTTCAGCTAAAGATTTCACCATTTATTTTTTTCCTACCATTTTATTTTACCGTGCTGCGGTAAATTCTAATTTGAAAGTTTAAACCCCTGTAGATTCCGAACGGCTAATCAGATCAGACTAAAGGTGCGATCACACCGGGACCTGACTTGTGTTTACTGACTGGAGTTCTAACCGAATCCGAATTGAGGGGGGGTCACACACTAAAACTTGACTGGAGTGACGTAATCTTACTTCTCTGAAATTTGGTATATAAGTATGTTGAAGATAAACAATGCTTTTTACTTGAATGATACTATTTTCCTTCCCAGCAATTGATTTCTAAATAAACTTAATAAAACTAATTATCGTTATATCAAGAAATATTTTTACTAAATTTTAAGTAAAAATATTTCTTAATTGACTATTTAAAAAATAATATCTTATTAATTTAAAAAAATTTGTAATCTATTTGTTTTGACTTAACATATTTTCCTGCAATTTTTAATAAAAAATAGAAGTTATCTCAAAATTATTATTTATTTGTATTATTATTACTTAAATAAAGCCCTATATTGCCAAAAATGTCTTTATTAAGGAACCGATCAAACAGCTGATTGAAAAAGTCGGCCATGTTGGCTTCTCAGCCAGCCGGAGTCAGGTCCCAATCCAACAAAATTCGTTAGCCACCAGAGTCCGTATCGTGACGTAGCTCCGCTCAACTCCGTTTCGGCAGCAGTGTGTGCACCTCCATAGAAATACATAGGTTGGGTCCGCCACCGGACTCAACTCAAGTCAAGTCAGGTTCCGGTGTGATCGCACCTTAAATGAGATGTCATTTGGTGCAGAGAGAAAACCTCTAATAGAATAAATAAAAAAATCCCGAGTAATTAACTCCAAAATTAGTTTTTTTCTCGAAAAACCTCATTTTTTAGGCAAAAAAATATCGAAAAATAGCCCTATTTATGTAACGCCTAGCTACTTGACCGTAAAAGCTACATTAAATCTAAATATAGTTTTAGAAAGAGTGGTCCAATGCCCAGAGGTAATTTTTTCATTTTTTTGATATGACGTCATTTTACCGCATGAGAGCACTCGGCGAGATTTCGTTTTTCGAAATTTTAAACCCCTGTAGATTCCGAACGGCTAATCAGATCTGACTAAATGAGATGTCATTTGGTGCAGAAAGATAACCTCTAATAGAATAAATAAAAAAATCCCCAGTAATTAACGCTAAAATTAGTTTTTTTCTCGAAAAACCTCATTTTTAAGCATAAGTCGCCCTTAATGGTTAAAAAAAGCCACACCTGTCATATATTGTTTCAATGAAAATGTTTGAACATGTTTATTTATGAAAACAAACTACTAGTAAAAAAAAAACAATACTTTCTCTCTTTATATTTCAATATAGGTAAGAGAAAAAAAATTTTTTTTGAAGTCAAGCAAAAGACGTTGTCACGTTAAAAAGCCACCGGCTGTGTAGAAGACACAGCCAACACCTATTTTTTCAAATCAGATTATAAACAATTTAAATAGCCTAGTTGAAAAGCCGATAAGCCTAGTCGAAAGACAACGGAAGAATTATTTAGATATTTCACATTAAAAAAAAACCTTATCCTATAAGCGACATGGAAGTGAGCAAAACTGAATTGGCGAGATCTAATTATAAACTATATAACAATATTAAACTGAAATTCATACAGTGCAGAATTAATCCAACCAGACAAAAAATTGAATTAAAATTTTAAATACTAGCCGCGAGGCCCGCCTTTGGCTTCGCCCCCTGGATCCCCCGGCAGCTGGCTCCGGCCCGCCTGCGGCGGACCCTTGCCTTGACTGCCTGAGGTCCAAACCGCGACGTTCGGTATAGAAGATAGGCACGCTATCAACTAGACCAAGCCATGTGGGGACCTTTTCTTCTTAATTATGAAAAGAAAATTATTATTATTCCATTCCAATCCAGTGCCTGCTTGAGGATTTGTTTACATTCATGGAATACACAAATGAAAAGAATACATAAATATTTCTCTATGCATTTCCTATGGGAGAAATTGTAACTTTAAGAATTAATAACTCAAAAAGTTTTAGGAATTTCGGGATGAAAATAATTTTCCTGTAATCCCTAGTAGGTCCTCTTTATCCATATAAAATTTCATTTCAAAATTCCAACCGGGAGTTGCCTAAGTAGAGCGTGACAGACAGACAGACGGACATTAGCGAATTATATATATAGAAGATGTCCTCGTACTTGTTTAAATTTATTGTTGTAATTTTTAACACTTGACAGGAACCCATAAATGACACTCTGTATTGATTTATTTATACCCTTTGGAATGGAAAGAATCAAATATGAAATAAATATTGTTACCTAAAGTCGGTTTTGGCTTGAAGGAAGACTCCAGCGAGTTTGTGTAGAGCACAAGAGATGACAGGAAGACATAAAAGGAAGTAGATTCTTCTTTGGTAAGGGCCGAACTCGCCCAAGTAAGGCATGACGTCATCGTAGGTGACGGGCTCCTCCTGAGCCTCTTGCGGAGGTTTCTCCGCATCTGTCGGCACCTGCAAACAAATCAAACTTGCATTAGCTAAATTATTTTTTTTGATGAAGTACAAGAATAAAGTGTGCTTCAAACAATTTGGAGAAGAAAATGAGAATATTAATAATTGATTTATAAATTGTAATTAAATTGTTGAGTTTGATGGCTGTAGATATTCAATTAGGAGAGGACGGAAGCCTACCTGGGACGCAGCAGCCAAGTAAAAATAAAAAACGTTATATCCTGTCGCCGACGTTTCGAGCGCTAGTCGCACTCATCTTCAGGGTTTATTATATATATATTATAAATTGTACAGGCATGATTAAGCATGATATTAATATACTGTACCACATCACACACCATCTGTATTTATTTTGACAATTCAGCTTGTAAGTAGTGATTAAGAAATTTCATCTGATAATGTGTTTTGTATTAACGTATTTTGTAAAATGATCAATTAACGAAATAGTTTGTTACTAAAGGCCCTGAAGATGAGTGCGACTAGCGCTCGAAACGTCGGCGACAGGATATAACGTTTTTTATTTTTACTTGGCTGCTGCGTCCCGGGAAGGCTCCCGTCCTCTCCTAATTGTAATTAAAATCTTTTGAGAGAATTTTTATGAAAATCGACAAAAAAACTAAAAAATAAATAAGTACTAGTATTTCCGTCCTTCAGTAAGAGTGTAAAACTGGGAAGAGAATGAGAATAAAATCAGCCTCTTATTCTCTCTCACTTCTTCAATTGATTGCGAATATTTCGGCTCCTATACAGCCATCTTCATGGCTTATATGAAATTTTCGAGAGAGATTGTCAAAATTATAAAATAATACAAAAACTTAAAATGTTTTAGAGATTTAATTCGGGTTCAAAAGACTTTGCAGGGAGGAAATTAAATAAGAATATTTTTATTCGCCGGCGTTTCGGTCGCCAAAAACGACCTTCATCAGGATAAATATTGTTAAATATTCACGATCTTTGGTATTTTAATATCTATTGCAATCATATAAAATTTCTTTTGTATCTAACTTGTACTTCTTCTTCTTCGCCTTGTTTATTCCCGCTAGGAGGAATTTGTCATACATGAGTTTTTACGAAGGCATAGAACAGTCCGTTAAAATGCCTAAGTACGTGTATATTTAACAAAATTTGCCTTGATGAAGGTCGTAATTGGCGAGCGAAATAAAAAATTAAAAGTATATCAGTAAAATTGTTCGTTGTTTGAAATAGCCTACACTTTATTGATGTATTTTGGATTTTTCAAATTCATTTTCAGAATCTTCCTTTCCTAGAGCCAATATTAAATCCCCACATGGGGATTTGCATGTTAATTTCGATTCAAAAAGAGGGTCGGTCCCCTTTTGAACTTTTTACACATTAAAAAAAATTTTCCAATTCTTATGAAATTTTGTATTTATTTAGGATTCTCTATTGTGCTTAAAATATCCAAATATGGTATTAAAATTTTGAAAAATAACCATAGTTTATTTCAAGCAGTCAACATTTAAAATGCAAGTTTGAAACTAAGGTGCTATCGGAAACTAAATATATCTCGACACAAAAAATCTGGTGTGCGATCAGTCACACCAGATTTTTTTATAATTTTTAAAAATACTCATTTTACAAATAGTCCTTAAAAAAAAAAAAAAATTTAATAGAATTCTCAAGGCTGTCACGCTAATGCCACCAGGACTTTCTCAAGGTGTATATTATATAATTCATAAATAATAATTATTTTTTAAACCGAACAAAAGTGAACAAAATAAAATGTAAAAGGACAAATAATTTTTTTGAAGGCCAACGGAAAACTCTTATATTTTTGTCTTTTGAAATGCGGAAGGCCTATTAATTTTTATTAAAGGCAGGAATCTAATATATTAAATACAATTTGCAATATTTCTTTAATATTGCATAATAATAAATAAATAATCTTTTATCAAGGATCACTTTATAATAAATAAAAAAAAAAAGTTTTCTTTGTTTGTAGGTTGAGATAATTACAAATTTCCAACACGACGACGTTTTCCTTTTTTATTTTTTATGGAATATCAATTAAATAATTTCCTTATATAATAGACTGAAACAATCAGTACTTGTAAAGAATTTTACCAGACGAGGGGTGAACGCGAAAATGTTAACAATTTGCCACCGGTTCAAGCAATTGTTTTCAAGTATCTGAGTAATAATGTTCGAGGGTTGTTATACTTGGTGAAGTTTGAAATATGCGACTTTTATAAATAATTTTTATTTGGATTATTTTTTTTCTTTGAAATATAGAAAGGTAGAAAAGTTTTTTAATGGATGGAGAAACAATTAGTACTATTGAAAAAAAAAATTAAATAATCTAGCGCGATACGTCTTATCGGCGCGCTCAGGATCCAAGGCACGCCTCTTTTTCTCGCTCCAAACCGTTTTTCTCCGTTTTATAGTGGTACAAGTGGCTACGACGGGCTTTGCCACTTGCCAGTGGGCTGCGCCCCTGGCCAGAGTCAAACGAAGTGAAGTCAGTGAGGAAAATTTACAACTTTAAGTCAGAGAGGGAAATTTAAAATTTCCAAACAGTGGGTAATGAATAAATTTGATGCCTTTGCTCGCCGAAGAAGAGCAAGGGGGTGGAGGGGGCGCAGCTCCCTAGCAAGGGGACAAGACCCGCCGAGGGCGGGTTTCGCCACTTGTACCACTATAAAATAGAGAAAAACGCTTAATATGCGAACAGCTTTGCCTCCTGTAGAGCCTACGGCCGGGGGCCTGGCAACAGAGAAGAGCAGTGGAACGGATAAGGAGTCTAGACTAACCAGCGTGTGGAACGTCTCCCAATTGCCCTTGCTTTATTAAAAAACGACAAGAGTCTACAATACCAGAGAGATTAAATCTAACTGCGCTTGCAAAAAATAGGAAACTTTTCTATATTAAATCTGAATATTACATATTGATTCTAGTCATTTAAAATCGATTAACACGAAAACTAGATATTAAAATGATTATCGTTTCAAAGGTCGATACTTAAGTTCAAACTAAAAATTGATGTGGTCTAACTTTCCGACAAGTAAAAAGAAAAAAAAAAAAAAAAAAAAAAAAAAAACGAAGAATAAATGTTTTCTAAAAGACTAATCAAAAACTATCTCATCTTTTAGATAAATATTTAAAATAAATTAATCGTACAAATACTTATTTACATAATTACTTAGACAAATATGCACGCAAAATGAAAGATAAACGTAATAACATGATAAATATTTTCCTTTTTTTTTTTCTTTTTGTAAAATATGAATAAATTTTAGTGCTTTATGAGAGTCACTAAGAATGATTTTGTAACTATTATGCCCAATTGCACCGCCCAATTTAAGTATGACTTAAAAATAAGTATCAACAACCTGGCAACGTTGTAAATTTTAGTAATATTCTGCTGATTTATTTTTTATTTAATAATATAAGACTTAAATGGTACTGTTATTTATTAATAGATATATATTTGGGGGGTCCTGGCATCTTTATTCACGCCATTTGGGTCTTGAAACATGATTTTATTTTCAATCAGAGAACGTGTTATCTTAGCAACGAGCGTGGTTAGCAATGAAAGCGTGTTAAATTTTATACTTAACCCCCAAATATTTAAGCCCCCGATTTCGGGGGCTTAGCAATGACTTAAGCTAAAAAACAATATTGATAATATAATATTAATCAACTACTAATAATACATTTTTTGGATTCGATTTAGATTTTTCTTATAAAAAACATGAACAATATGAACTATATTTTCGAGGATGATCTATATTATATATACGAGTATATTAGCTGTGGGTCTGTCCGCCCATCCGTCCGTCTGACCAACTTCCGTTGGAATTTTGGAACGTCTTTAGAGCAGTGTTTTTCAAACTTTTTAAATTTACAAGTTGAAAAATTCTGGCATTCCCTTGGTCCATAGGACAGACAAAAAGTTTGTAAATCAAAATGTAAATTATATGATTTTCTCTATTTTGGTACAGTACCTATTTTCCTTCTCTCTGAAAGTGTGTTTTTATTGTAGTGTAGAACTTTGCCTTTTTCCTTTTGACTCCTACCCCCCGAGTGAGACTTCGCCACCCCCCTCCCCCTAGGAGGAGCGACCCACAGATGGGAAAAACACTGTTATAGACTGGCAGCTCGTTATTAATATTTATATAGGTCTATAGTATATATAAAATTGTTTGTGTCTTTACTCTTTCTGTGTTAGTATTTTGTTTATACAGAGCGCGATACTCCATGTCATCGAATACTGAGAGAGATTCCCGTTTCTTTTCATCATTTTCCATGAGTTGATGTTGAACCTGATTTGTCGCCCTCGGGCCTTGGTGTAGAGGTGAGCGGGCTGGACTTGTGTACCAAGGATCGCGGGTTTGCATCCCGTCTCATGCGACATAAATTTATTTCAATTTAAATGGCTACCAATAAATTGAAAAAGGGACGGGGTCTAAATGGCCTCCGTTGCCGAAAAAGACCTTAAATAAATTAAAAAACAAAAAACTGAATTGTCTTCAATTTCCTCTATCAATTGATTTCAAGTTTAATGGTATTAAAATTCAATAAATTCAGAATTGACAAAAAGTAACATGAATATGTGAGTATATCTCTTTGCTTTTGGATTAAAGAAAGCTCCAGAGCAAGGCAGAAGATTCCGGGTTTGATTCAATGGTCATTTGATCCATCAGTAAATACAAAATCTGGTGTGAATTCACGCACAGCAGATTTTTACTTTCTCTTACCTCTATATATATGTTAATATATATAGAGAGAGAAAGTATTGGATTCATGTCAAAAATTCGATGTCGAGATTTTGATGGATCTTGACGTTTTGAGGTCCCCTGAATCCAAAAAAGTGGTTTTCGCGACATGGTCTGTCTGTCTGTCTGTCTGTGTGTGTGTGTGTCTGTGTGTCTGTGAACAAAATATCTCAAGAACGAAAAGAGCTAGGAGGTTGAAATTTTATATTTAAGTTAGGCACCCCCATGGGACGTGACACGAAGCTTTTGAACAAAATCGACCAAAGAGTACTAGTACTTTACTGATGCACTTTTTCAGTTTTTTTCGATTTTCTCAAAATTTGCTCCAACGATTTTTTTTTTAATTCAAAAATCAATTATTTTTTAGATTCTCTTTAAAATGTATATTCTCATTTTGTGATTGAAATCTTGTGAAGACCACTTTACTCTTGTACTCCATAGAAAAGATAGGAGAAATGGTTGCCATGGTATCAAAATATAAATATTTTGCCATACTTATAAATTTTACAACTTGAAAATCGAATGTACCATACTGTTGAAAACTAAATACATGTCGACACAAAAAATCTGGTGAGACAAGCACAGTACACACCTTTCGATTACCGAAGGTAAGAGAAAGTTGTGTGCTGTGCGCCAGTCACACCAGATTTTTTTAATTTCCCATAGCAAACTTGCGTTTTAAATGTTGACTGCTTGAATGATTATTTTTCAAAAATTTAATCTCATATTTCGATACTTTATACAATAGAGAATCCTAAATAAATACAAAATTTCATAAGAATTGGAAAACATTTTTTTAAAAGTTAAGGGACACCCCTTTTGAATCGAAATTAACCTACAAATCCCCATTTGGGGATTTAATATTGGCTCTATTGAAGGAAGAGCCGGAAAATGAATTTGATAGTACTTCAAACAATTTTCGTTTTTACAGAATGCCTGTGTCTAATAACAAAGAGAGCAGGAACGACCATCTTAGAGATATAAAAAGGACACTCAGCAGCAGAATCAAGGACACGATCAAAGCAACAAATAAATTTGCAAAGAGTCTATTGTTTTCTAATTAAAAAAAAAAAGAAGAAAATCTCTCTCTCGTTTCCTCAGCTTGCAGCACCTGCTTTGGAATGGATTCCTTTATAATATCTCTTTCTCTAACATCCAGCAGATTTTTTTCTTGTCCGCCTGTCTGTCTAGTGATTTTCCTTTGGGCTTTTATTTTATTTTTTTTTTTTTTACGATTCACGAATGGAAAAACACCGGAGACGCAAACGAGACGCATTCTTCGATTCAATAAATATTTTTACAAAAAGATCCTGGGTTTGTTTTTAAACTTGAAAATAAAATAAAACAAGAACTTAAATGGAATATTTATTTAAATATAGTTTATTATTCTTTTGAGATGACCTTTGGAATTGAAATTAAAATAAACACCTTTTCTAAGGTGAAAATTACTTTCTATTTTAAATAAATTTTGCGACGCCTCTCGGTTGAAATTTTGTATTTAAATGACTCGAAGTTTTTGAACAAAATCGGTCAAAAAGTACTAATACTTTACTGATGAGTTTTTTCGATTTTCTTAAAATCCGCTCCAAAGATTTTAATTAAAATTTATAAATCAATTATTTTTTAGATGCTCTTTAAAATGTATATTCTCATTTTGCCCTTGCAATCTTTTAAAGCACACTTTATTCTTGTACTTCATAGGAAGGATAGAAGATTCCCATGTTAACAAAATATAAATATTTTATCATGTTTTATTAACATCTTGAATTCTAATATATCGGCGGAAACTAAATATATGTGGACACAAAAAAAAAATCTGGTGTTACAAGCACAGAACACAACTTTCGATTACGGAAAGTTGTATGTTGAACGAGCAGTCACACCAGATTTTGAATATTAATAATTTTCCTTAAGGGCCCCATACACGTTCAGGCCGTCCTCAAGGAAAAAAAACTCAAGGATTTCCTCGAGGATTTCCCCAAGGAAAAATTCGGACATACACGCTAGGGTTTTCCTCGAGGAAACGGACTTGAGGATTATCTCAAGACCAACACACTAGTTCTCTTTTGACAGTTCTTGTAATCATTTGTAGAATTTTTTTAGTATGTTTTCATATTCAGGTAAAATTATTATAAATAATTAATAATAATAATTATTATAATAATAAAAAATTCCTTTATTTTAAATTAAAATTTAATAATAGAAACATTCTAATTAAATTAATCTAATTAATATAGGCACCTTTTAAGCCAAAACAAAAAAAATATATTTTATAATTTTAATTATTTAATTTTAATTATTTATAATAATTTTATTTATTTTATTATTTATATTTATTTTAAAGTCTTTTTCGGCATTTAATTCCTATTTATTTCAAATGATTTGTAGTCAATTCAAATGAAATAAATATTTCTCGCTTAGGTCGGGAATAATCTCTTTCTCTGAGTCACGGGTCACGGGCTATTTGAAATATTCCAAATACATATTTTAAAATTCCCGCCTGAAGTGGCCATACACGCAGCGATAAACTGACAGAAATCCGGCCTCGAGGAAAATATTATTGAAATTCAATCAGGATTTTTTGGCCTCGAGGCCGCCCTTTGGCCTCGAGGCCGCTACCACACACGTTGAGGATTTCCTCGAGGCCAGCCCTATTCCGGCCGGGCCTTGAGGAAAACCGGATGGTGTATGGGGGCCTTTAGATTCCATATCAATCTTCATTATTTAAAAAAAATGGTTTTTAAATACATAAATAAATGGAATGAATTTTAACATGTGATAACGAAATGCCTCTCGGAAGTTGATAATTTTTTTTAAAAGATCTTTAGTAAAAAAAAAAAATTCATTAATGTAATTGTGACGCAATTTGAGTTGAAAGAACGCTGTTAATTAAAAATATTAATTAATATCTAAACGCTGATAAAATTCCATTTAATATCAATTTCAATAAAATTTTATTAACTAAATTTGTATTTGATGACTTGGTCTTTTAATATAAATATCTGGCTCTTATACGTACATCCGCTCAATGATTTTAAAAAATTAAGAAACGAGGTTGCAAAACTTTCCCACTATATAATTACGAGCGGGAAAGTTTTGCAACTTTGATGCCTATTTTAATTAAGTTAATTGACCCTCGCCTTTATAGACCAGGCGCTGGAGGTAGTTGAGTATGCAAAATTTGAGGACCGAATTCTGACAATGGATTTGGGCTAAGAATAGCTCCCAGAATAAGGATCCGGATCTTGCCGGGCCAATTTTTGGTCCAATTTTTTTTTTACCCCCCACCCCATAGGAAATCAATGGAGTGCATGCTAAGATGATGTGAAGATTTGCAATTATGGTCAAATTCGAGTACTTAAAACCTCAAACAATGAAAAAACTGTCTTGTCAGCAACTGAGGGGATCCTCTAGAGTCCCCTGAGAAGTACTATCTTGCCACCAGTTGTGGTGGTCCCCTGTAACCCCTTCATCTCTTTTCTCTCTCTTTGTTATAAATTTAAATATACGGCTTTAACACCATGCCAAATTGTGGGGACCGGCAATTATGTTCATAATCCACTACCTGGTATCCCAATCAATGAAAAATACTATCTTGCCGCCAGCTGCGGTGGTCCTCTCTAACCCCTTTACCTCTTTTCTCTCTCCTTTGTTATAAATTTAAATATACGGCGTTTAACTACCATGCCAAATTATGGGGACCGGCAATTATTGTTCATAATCCACTACCTGGTATCCCAATCAATGAAAAATACTATCTTGCCGCCAGCTGCGGTGGTCCCCTCTAACCCCTTCACCTCTTCTTCTCTCTTTGTTATAAATTTAAATATACGGCCTTAACATTATGCCAAATTGTGGGGACCGGCAATTATGTTCATAATCATAGCTGGTATCCCCACCCACTGAAAAGGATACTATCTTGCCGCCAACTGCGGTGGTCCCCTCTAACCCCTTCACCTCTTTTAACACTCTCTGTTATAAATTTAAATATACGGCTTTAACACCATGCCAAATTGTAGGGGTCAGCAATTATGTTCATAATCCACTAGCTGGTATCCCAATCAATGAAAAATACTATCTTAGCCGCCAACTGCGGTGGTCCCCTTTAACCCCTTCACGTCTCTTTTATCTCTCTCTGTTATAAATTTAAATATACGGCCTTAACATCATGCCAAATTGTAGGGACCGGCAATTATGCTCATAATCCACTACCTGGTGCTCCAATCAATGAAAAATACTATCTTGCAACAAGTTGTGGTGGTCCCCTCTACTCTTCACCTCTTTTATCTCCCTTTATTATAAATACACCAGGTAGTAGATTATGAGCATAATTGCCGGTCCCCACAATTTGGCATGGTTTTAAGACAGTACATCTAAATGTATAATAAAGGGAGAGAAAAGAGGTGAAGGGGTTAGAGGGGACCACCACAACTGGCGGCAAGATAGTATTTTTCATTGATTGGAGCACGAGGTAATAGATTATGAGCATAATTGCCGGTCCCCACAATTTGGCATGGTTTTAAGACAGTACATCTAAATGTATAATAAAGGGAGAGAAAAGAGGTGAAGGGGTTAAAGGGGACCACCGCAGTTGGCGGCAAGATAGTATTTTTCATTGGTTGGGATACCAGCTAGTGGATTATGAACATAATTGCCGGTCCCCACAATTTGGCATGATGTTAAAGCCGTATATTTAAATTTATAACAAAGAGAGAGAAAAGAGGTAAAGGGGTTAGAGAGGACCACCGCAGCTGGCGGCAAGATAGTATTTTTCATTGGTTGGGATACCAGCTAGTGGATTATGAACATAATTGCCGGTCCCCACAATTTGGCATGATGTTAAAGCCGTATATTTAAATTGATAACAAAGAGAGAGATAAAAGAGGTGAAGGGGTTAGAGGGGACCACCGCAGCTGGCGGCAAGATAGTATTTTTCATTGATTGGGATACCAGGTAGTGGATTATGAACATAATTGCCGGTCCCCACAATTTGGCATGGTGTTAAAGCCGTATATTTAAATTTATAACAAAGAGAGAGAAAAGAGATGAAGGGGTTAGAGGGGACCACCACAACTGGTGGCAAGATAGTACTTCTCAGGGGACTCTAGAGGATCCCCTCAGTTGCTGACAAGACAGTTTTTTCATTGTTTGAGGTTTTAAGTACTGAATTTGACCATAATTGCAAATCTTCACATCATCTTAGCATGCACTCCATTGATTTCCTATGGGGTGGGGGTAAAAAAAAAAATTGGACCAAAAATTGGCCCGGCAAGATCCGGATCCTTATTCTGGGAGCTATTCTTAGCCCAAATCCATTGTCAGAATTCGGTCCTCAAATTTTGCATACTCAACTACCTCCAGCGCCCGCTCTAT